>MU224887.1:573962-585071 GCA_018584345.1 Thuja plicata
TATATATATATATATATATATAAGTTGATCATATCGAATCTATAATTTAACATGATCCGTGTGCTTTCAATTCTTGATTCTCATTGGCTCTTCAATTTCTTGTCTCCTTTGTTGAAATAAAATAAGATTTAATTAATTAATTAAATCAGCCATGTAAGGGAATGGGTTGAATTTGATTTTTGATTTGAACTATATAACTAATTGATTAAATCAATTGCATAGGTTTGATTAATCCCTTTTAGGATTATATTTAATTAATTGATGTCTTTATTAATTGATCCTTTGATTTTGATTTGATTTAGTCTCATTTGATTTGATTAACACATTTGATTTAACTAAATGCACATTTGATTTGATTAGTACACCTGACCAAATTTAGGTGTCTATACAGATAAGGGAGAGAAGAGCATGATTAATCAGAGAAGATCATAGAAGAAGATGAATCTTTGTCATTAATGTCAAAGGGGGAGAGAAGCATGTGAAAAACAAGTTCAAGTTGAGGAGAGAAGAGCTGATGGGAGAGAAGCATGTGATTGAACAAGATATACTTGCACATAAGAAAGAGTTACAGTTAGAGAAGAAGAGTGCATATCTAAGAGGGAGCAATTGATGGTGAGAAGTGTATGTAATCAGAACATGGGAAGTTTGTTCCCAAGGGGAGAAGAGACAACAAGTTCCTGAAGCAAGCAGAGTTAGAGAGAATCTGAAGGATAATTGTGGATATTGTTGGTAGTATTACTGATGGTGAATCTCAAAGAGGGAAATTGTGTTGGTTTCTAATTGCATTATTGTTTTCATCATCATATGTTTTTTATTAAAGAAGTAGCTGGAACAAGGGGGCTGACCCAAAAAGAAAAAAAAACCAACACAAGAAGTGCAAGACTACCAGCACACAACCAGAGCCAGCCCACCCTCAGCCAATCCCTTTTTTGAAAATAAAAATCCAGAAACTAGAAACCATAGGCCCCAACTTCAACATGAAGTTGGTAACCAACCTGTTAACACCATTTGACCCCAACTTCACCACGAAGTTGGTAACCAGTCTGTGTACGCTAGTATCAGCAAAGTTTAAAATATCATAAGAAAGAGAGAAAGTAACAATTTTATGGCCAACAGTGTTAAACAAAGTAACAAACATGCCCAAAACAACCAACCACCCAAAATAGCCAACAGACCAAAACATCAAAAAGGAACAGAAAAACTACTTGGGGTTTTTACCCCCTTCATTAAGCATCAGATTAAGCGAGTCCCCCACAAGGAATTGGAATAGCTTCCTGTCATTCTGTACCTCCCCAAGGGTCTTCACTTTCTCCATGTGCATCAGCTAAAAATTCATAGCTGTCGAATGCATAACTTTGACCGTGAACTTTGCAATTCTATTGAAGCTTTCACTCAACTCTCTGATTTCCTCCTTAGCCTCCCAAAGGTATTTTTTGGAAACTAAATCATGAAAGGATGCCTGAAGCCACTTAACATCCTTCTGCATTTGGTTTAGGTCACCCTAAGCTTCAACCTTACTCTCAGCCTCCACCTTAATTTCCTCCCGGACCTCATCCTTGTTACCCCCGGTTTCCTTCTTAGTATCTGATTCCACCAAAATCTGGGAAGATTCTTGGGTTTTCTCAGCTCCCTCCATAGATGAGGTGACTTTGTCTCTGTCTTTGTCAAAGCTATCCTCATCCTTATTAATCTTTTCCCTTTCTTTTTATCCCCACTACTTCCTTTCTTCCTCCCTTCTTCCACCTCTGAGTCCCCCTCTTCCTCATCATCCTCTAGATACCTTTTTCTGACATCTTTCTGTTTAAACCGAGTGTTAGAGGAAATTCTATAGGACCTCATCCTGCTTTCATTTTCATCTTCTTCCTCCTCTGAATCAATGTTGATTTGAGTTCCTCCCACCATACCCACTTTGTCTTTCTTGGGTTTATTACACCCATGATTTTGCATTTTGGAGGATGAGGAGGGATGAGAATGAGAAGCCATTAACTCCTTAGGAGCATTAGCAGAGGAAGTGTTAAAATCCCGTAGAGTGACAATCCTAGGAGGACATAAAGCAAGGTGAAAATTATAAAGATGGAGAATCAAGCCTTGGTGGAGAATGCAATAATTCTGCTTGGAATTTTTCTTTTCTCTCACATCCATCCCTGAATCCTCAAGAGAGTGCAACAGGAAAAAGGAAAGGAAATAGTATCATTATAGCAAAAGTGGTTGAGAAGAAGAAAGTGGTAGTTATAAAAGGTTCCAGGACGACCTTCAAGAGTAAGGGATTTAATCAGAATGAGGCATACCTCGTTCCAGGGATCAAGAAGCACCTCCCGTTTGAAGCTCCCACAAATCCGGATCAGAGTCTCTGATTTCTTGAAAAATATTTTCATGCTAGAATCCTCTCTTCTTTTCATCCTTCTTCCACTTTCTTCCATCAATGGAGAGCCCCATTGCTTGGGAAATAACCTCTTCGTTGATTTCAAAGGTTATCCCATTTATGGTAACCTTACAATCCATCTAAGAATTAACCATCTGCATCTAGATGAGTTAATTACTACCCTCATGGCTTCCATGTAAGAGTAAAAGCCTCCCTCCTTCAAGTATGTAACCGCACATGGATTTTTGAGAAACCCATCTTCAATTTTAGAGCGCTCCACATAGACCATATCACCATCCATTTCAAAACTATGCTCAGAAAGCTGCTCTTCTTGAGGCTCCAAATACATCCCACCCATTCTTCCACCACATAGACCAACCTTCACCCAAACCCAGAAAAGAAAGCCTACGTAGAACTCCCAACGAAGGAAACCGGTGAAGCATATGACGAAGATCCACTTAGGAATAAAACTAGACACTATAATGAACTGTAAATAGTAGGTACTAATCACATGGGTGGCCAAAATGAAAGAAAACCTAGCCCATGAAAAGAAATTATTGCATATCTTGGGTTTATAATGCCAAAAAATCCTAACCATCTTATCAGGGCCCCAAGACGCGTGCCAATCCTCACGTCGATGCTCTTCTTTAAAGTGCCCATACTTTCACCCAAATAAGCAATAAAATCCCATCTTATCAACATTATACTAAAATTAATTTTCTCTCCCATTTCTCTTTTAAAATTTGACTTTGCGCTGTGTCTCGTAAAACTACAAGCTGCCTTTCTTGTCTAATTAGCATCATCCACATGCCTCATCATTTAATTTTCTTTCATTCTCAATGAGCAAAATAGTTTGCTTGGTCAGCAAATTCAAATTTCTCTAGCACTTAGTTCCTTGCATAGAAAGACTCGTGGCAGCCAACGCGTCTGCAACCGCATTTCTCTCTCTGTAGATGTGCTGCAATTTGAATTCATCCAGCCTAGGGAGCAGCAACTAGATTTCTAGCAGTAGATTAGACATATTGAGGTAGCCTTGTACTTTCCCTTGACCATCTCTATCACTATTTTTGAGTCATCCTCGATAATCAGTTTTTTAATTCCCACAGAAACTGCCACCTTCAGGCCCCAAAACAAGGCAGAGATTTCTACCACTTTGTTAGAACCCATCCTGAGGTGAACCACATAGGCAATAATCACCTATCCATAGTGATCTTTGATAATACCTCTGCCTACAACAATCCCATTAGAGGCAGCCCCATCAAAATTCAACTTGGTGAAATTTTCCTCCGGGGGGGTCCACTTGGTATTTCTCCTTGCAACCACCTTGGAGCAATCAAATGTAGAGAAGGAGGAAGGGAGCTGCCAAACCTTAGCTAGTCTACAATCTAAATCCTTAGGGGGGAATGAGGAATTTTCCACCGGCAGGTTTCCAAGTTTTCCTTCAGTAGATTGATAGTCGATCTCACCGTCCCTTCAACATTTGTTTCCTCCCCTCTAAACACCTGATTTTTTATTTCTTTCTATAGACTCCAAAAAACATGCGGGGGTAACATTCTCCATAGGAGACTAGTAAGTGGGTGCACCAAAGAGTGACCCCAGTTGCAAACGAATTGATCAACATTCTCCATAAAAACCCAATCCAGCTGCATTTTGCTCATCATTTTGAACCACACCATCTACGCATAGGGATAATGAATAAGGAGATGGTTAATGGTCTCAACCTGATTTTTTCACATTATGTATCTATTGGCCAGCTAAACTCCCCACTTCCAAAGGTTATCTAGTGTGAGAATTTTACCATGTAACACTGTCCACCAGAAGAAATTGATTTAGGGATCAATTGAGGGATCCACACCTTTCCCCAAATTTTCTCATCCACCACCATCTTTAAATTGGTTAAATACATATATTTCACCGTGATCTCCCTCGAATTTTTATGTCCCCAGACAACCTTATCCTCTATATGAGAGAGGGGGATCTTAATTCCTTCCAAAAGCTTTTGAATCTCCTTGACATAAAGAGGAACTTGGGCCTGATCAAGATAAGCTTCTGCCAAATTTTTCCATTTTCTATCTTGAGATATGTAATCTTTTACTTTATTGCCAAAATGAGATACCAGTTTGTCCCTAATGAGACCATAATTGTCCTGACCTAGGGGTTTATCACTTACCCACCAATCCTCCCAGAAACTGATCTGAGAACCATTACCAACCATCCATTTCAACCTAAATAGAGTTTCCTTACATTTTGCAATAGAATTCCAAATTTTAGAGCCAGAAGGAAAATTATGACAATACGGGAATTGGGCGGAATCATTAAAATATTTGGCCCTCATAATTTTGATCCATCCAGTGGTTCCTCTAAAAAACTGCCAACCAATTTTGGTTATCAAAGCCTTTTTTAGATATTTCATTTTCCTCACTCCCAGCCTGCCCAACAGCTTCAGTTGACAAACTGTGTCCCAGCTGACCAAGTTGATTATGGCTTTTTCCTCCACCCCCATCCACAAAAAAATTCTCTGGATTTTCTCAAACTTCTTTGTCATTCTGTCAGTAATTTTGAAAAGAGAAAGGAAGTAAACATGCATTCCTTGAAGGGCCACGGACAACAATTGAAGTTTCCCTGCATTGCTTAGAACCTTCCCCTTCCATCCTGCCAGTTTTTTTTGCAATTTCTCTAGAATGGTGTTCCAAAACTAGTATGAGACCTCCTTCACCGTGAATGGGAGCCCAAGATAGGTGTCTGAAAACACAACCCCCATGCAACCAAGACATTCCACAATCTTCTGTTGGGTTCTCAGTTCAGTATTAACAAAATAAATTTTACTTTTATAGTAGTTGATCACTTGACCAGAAGCCACCTCATGGGAATTCAATAGAGTTTTCCACTCCCTGGCTTCTCTTATACATGCTTTTCCAAAAAGGAACCTATCATCCAAAAACTGCTTGATAACTTCTAGAGGAAGTGTGGAGGCCGGTTTAAAACCAGCAATAGAACCAATTCCTTCCAACTTTAGAAGGTTCCGAGCCAACACCTCAGCTACCAACAAGAATAGGTAGGGCGAGAGGAGGTCCCCTTGTCGTAATCCCCTTTCTAGCTTAAAAGGCATCCAGGGGGAGCCATTGACCAACACCGCAAAGTCAACCATTTCCACCGCCACCTTTATGATTTTAATGAATCTTTCGTAAAATCCAAATTTTCTTAGCACCCTATACAAGAAGTCCCAAAAAACCTTATTGTATGCCTTAGATATATCCAAATTTAGTGCCATTCCAACATTCTTGCCTCTGTCCATGGAATAAATGATCTCATGGGAGGAAATCACTGCATCTAAAATTTGACTACCCATAACAAAACCCTTCTGGTTGGGATTAATGATTTTTCCAAGCAGGGGTTTAATTCTATTGGTGATGATTTTGGAAAGGATTTTATATATAGTATTGCAAAGGCTTATGGGTCAGAAGTCTCCCATGCTCTGTGGGCCCTGAACTTTAGGTACCAGAAATATATAGGTGTTGTTAAGTTTTTTCAAGATATTTATAGTTTGAACAAAGTCAAAGGTAGCATGAATATGATCATACTTGATAATCTCCCAGAAATGATGGAAGAAAGCTGAAGGAAAGCCATCTGGACCAGGAGATTTATAAGCTCCCATGGAGAAAACAACATTTTTTACCTCCTCCTCTGAGACCTAAAACAACAACTCTTCATTTTCTTCCGTGCTAATAACAGTCGGGATAGCCTCCAGGAGTCTACCAGAAATAACATTCGTACCCCTCTGAATCGAGCATCTGAAAGTGTCTTGAAATAGCTCAACAAAAAACCTACCAATGTCATCTTCCTCTATTAACAATTGATTCCCTCCAACATTTAAGGATTGTATGGTGTTCCTTATTTTATGAATAGAAGCAGAATTGTGGAAAAAGGCCGAATTCCTATTACCTTCCTTGAGCCATTGAACTCGAGACCTTTTACTCCAGTAGATTTCCTCCCTCTTAAGGTTTTCTTTCCATTTCTTCTACCAACCTTCCTCTTCACAATGATCATTCTAGGAGGAGACGCCCAAGGCCATGTCCTCTTGGAAGTGCTTGAGCTTCTCCTCAATTTCTTTTTTGCATTGAAAGATGTCCCCAAACTTGGTCTTAGTCCACCTTTGGGCCTCCTTCTTAATTAAGTTTATTTTTTTGAAATTATGAACATGGCCATCCCCCAAATAGGAGTGTTCCACCATATTTTTATACATTATAGAAATTCAGGGTGGGAGTGCCACATTATCTCATAGTGGAAAGGTCATGGTCCACAACCTTTCATCTCCTCACAGTTCAAAATCAAGGGGGAGTGATCAGAAACTATCCTTGTGAGATGAGAAAGGCTGACCAACAGAGCAATATCCCAACCACCCAATAACATCCATCTATCTAGTCTAACCTGGATAAGTTACTTTCCCTTTCTATTGTTGGACTAGGTGAATACCATTCCTTGTAAATCAATATCAACCAAGTCATTGTTCCTCATGAAGTCTGCCAGCTCCTGCATACTATCTGAATAATCCTGGGTGCCCCCCATTGTATCAGAGGGAAATAGGGGGAATTAAAATCACCTACACACATGTTGGGATAACTTTGATCAACCGATATGAGGTTAGTAATTTCTCCCCAAAACCTACCATGGTCACTTCTAACATTAGGAGCGTAGATATTATACATATACCAGGAGACATTATTCGACATAAACAAAAAATCAAGGAAGTTATGAGAAAAAGCCACAGCGTTCCTAGATAACTTACTCAGGTTCCAGAGAGTAGCCACCCCACCAGATGCCCCAACAACTTCACTATAGTGAAAGGTCACACCAGGCCATAAATTGTCCATAAGAAGAGAAAAATTTTGATACTTCATGTTAGCCTCCTGGATTAGAACCACGCCAAATTTCAATCTAAGATATACTTCTTCAGAGCATACTATTTCTGAGGGCTATTCATGCCCCTTATGTTCCAAGAGAGGAACTTCATATTTTACTTTTTTGGGAGTCTTCTAGGTTTAATTGCCACCCACTGACAATTTCCCTTACTACTTCTTTTTCTCTCACCGCTCTTGCCATGGGACTAGCAGCTTTGGCTTCATTACCCACATCCACCTTCTTTTTGGTTTCATTACCCTCATCAAACTTCTTTCCCACTCTAGTTTTCCTTTTAGGTTTCGACCAGTCCAGAAGAATTTTTGAAGGCAATGAAGGGGCTGACCTCATCTTTTCCATAGCCTTTAACACCCCACTTTGGGAAGGGGAACAAAAATCATGTGCTCTCATCTCCCCCCAATTGTTCAAACTACACTCTTCACCAGCTTCTCCTTCTTTCTTCTTGCTTCCAGACCACTGGACCTTACTCTTCTCATTGTCTTCTTCCTTCTTTTGCTCTTCCCTTGGGATTTCACTATAAGAGTTGGAAATGTCCCCCCAGGACCTCAAAAAACTCTCCTTCTTCCAGAGTAAACTCCTTCTCAACCTCTTTATCCTTGCCTTCTCCTTTATTCTCCATAGTATTCAGGTTAATCTCCACCCCCGTTGCAAGAGGGATTTCCCCTTCTGGGGAACCTTGAGCTGCCATATCCAACTCCGTCCAACCCAAATGATCAAATAGAATACTAGAATCATTCAGAGACAATGACGGGAGAACCACAAGAATTTGGTCCTCAATCCTAGGGGTTACCTTATAGTCTGCCACAACATGACCATATTTACCACACTTCTGGTAGTGGAGAGTGGCATTTTCATAAACAATGGCTTGATTCCAGCCACCGTATTTGGATTTTAACATCACAAAGTTTGGAAGGGGATTATTCATAGTAACATTTACACAGAACCTTGCAAACACCAGCCTTGACTTTTGCACGGTAACAAAGTTTGTTGCCACGTATTGAACAAACAAGTTCCCAATCCACCGGAGCACCTTTTCATCCCAGAATTCCAGGGGAAACCTTGGGATATGGACCCACATAGGCATAAATTTTTGAATCTCCACATCCAGGTTAAAACATGGCTTCCATTTCGCCATTAACAAAGCATGCTTCCCATAGCATCAGCTTCTTGTGGAGACAAAAGTAAATTCCACCTCAGTGTTAAATCTAAAAAGGAACAAGCCCCCAAGCATGGTCGATACACTAAGGTTCCCTTTAACTTTCCATCTGGCAGCACACCATTGATAAACCATATCAATGTTGGGCCTGAAAGCGATAAATCTCTCCATAAGAGAAAGTTGAAGTGAGGCAGAAATGCATTCAACCACCCCGTCAGGGACAAAAATCTCTAAGCCAAACTCACCCATAGAACATTTGAGGGTATTAGGGGAGTCAAGGAACCCTTTTCCCAACACCACATTATTTCAATCCCCCTGCATGAAATCTTTGTCCCCCCCACCATCTTGGGGCTAGATAAGAGGGATTCCCCTCCCACCAAATTCTGCAAGTGAGAAGAATCATCCAACACTGAAACCATAGGCGAATATTTGCCTATATAGTCAGAAAATCATTCTCTGCCATCCCTGTGAGACAACACCAGGAATAGGTCTGGACAAAGAGCCTTTGTGCTCCCCGAATCCCCTAGCAGAGCAGAGATCAAAGCCAACATGTATTCAAACGCAAACCAAGTGGGAAAAACAATTCGAGAGGATATATGTTTTGATAAAATAAATTTTTTAGGTTTTCATCATCATATGTTACCATCAATACCAAAGGAGGATATTTTTAAAAAGATGGATGTGTTATCATTGATGTCAACATATTAATAGGATTGCTTAGAAATTTTGATTGCTTGATGCCAACATATCTTTTGTATGTTTTCCTAGTGGAACAAGATGTTCAGAGGTTCGGTGAGGACCAGTCTTAGCAGTTGAGGAGCCGTGCACCTCATGGGATGATTTTGAGGTTGTATACTTGGTCCATGTCAAGTTTTAGGGGTTGACATGAAGATTAGATGAGTTATGAGTTAACAGATGGTGACAGACAGACAATGTAGTAGACAGTGAAGCGACAAAGTGACAAAGATTAGTTTAGTGAGATTGCTCGGGTTGATAGTTTTGGTTGTGCATCAAGGAGTGTATTCAAGACATGTAGAGGTGTTAAATTATTATTATAAAAAAACAAGTGATTTTATCATCCACGTATTGTCAAAAGAAATAGGACAAAATGGAATAGTGAAATGACTATTATATGAAAAAAAATACAAACATAAGAAAAGTTGATCAATCTATTTTAATTCTTGCTTCTCATTGGTTGATGCTTTGACATTTAAAAGGTTGATGTCATCATAACAAGGATGCAAAGCGTCAAATTTCCTGCCTAATTTAAATGTAATTTGTTGAAAGCTAATTAGCAGGAAGTTGTAGCAATTTAAGTGTATCTTTTGGGAAAGAAATATGAATTATAGTAGCAAATCTTGATACATGACATTAATAAATTATAGTATTTTCATAAGATTTGATGTGAATGAAGCATGTACAATAATATTTAACATCAACAATTTTAATATTGACTTGAAGGTAAACTATAGCAGAAGCAAATCAATATAGAGTGGCATGCCACACAAAGTGTTATTGACAAAGTGAGTCATTCTGGACCTGATATAATGAACATTAACTATGAATGTTTGCTTGTTGTTTGTGTTGTAAAACTTGTGCATAAATTGTAGTTGCACTTCATAAGCTTCATCCCTTGCTCTATTTTATGTAGTCTAGTTTTTAGTTCTTGCACATAAGCTATAATTTGTGGACAAAGTTCTTGTAATGGCCACACCAATAACATCCTTAATAATGTTGAAAGAGTAAAAAAAGATTATTTTTAATTTAAAATGATGAAAACGTGACTTGTCTCAATTGTTACTAGGTAAAAATTTGAAGTGTTGTTGCTCTTTGTTAATGTTTGTATCTTCAGTCGTATGATCATTAGAATACATATAATATATGTTGATTAATAATAATATAATATATATGTTATATTATTATTAATCATATGAAATTTAATATTTAATATTAAATTATTATATTATTATTATTCTTAATTAATAATTGATTGATGAAACATTATAAGATAGATTAAATTATAATTAGTTGGAAGAGGTATGTCCTTTCTTATAAATAATAATGAATAGACATGTCCCATGAAGGGACATGTCTCTCCTATCCTCATTCCCAATATAAATGAAAGAGAGATTGTTGCATTTGGAAAATACATACAACATAGAGTGTTATTACATTTGCAGCTATCCTAAAAACTTAACATGGTATTAGAGCCAGGCTGCAAATGTAAGAGAGTAGTTTGTTGATGGTGAATGTGTGGTTGTCTCAGAAAATATAGTCTCGATAAAAGGACCATATATCACAAATGCACCGTTGGATTTTTCTAAATTTTAGATATGTTGGTGAAATCTAATTTCAAATAATCTCACTGAAGCGATTAGAGAAAAAGTATTGGATTCAAAAGTTATGACGGACTATGTACGGGTCTATGTGAAATTTATGAAAATGACTTTCATTAAAGAGATATTTTAATTTGTTATGATAATGGTCAAGTAATAAAAAAAAGAAGCATGACTTCAAGGAAGGGTTTCTATTTCTATAAAGAAAGCTTCAATTATATATTATCACCTCTCTTGGATAAATCATGTCATTTCATAAGAAGACATGAGAATTGTTCAAAGATATAAGAGTGGGAATTGTACATTGTGGGGGGAGAATAATAACCAATGTTACATTT
>MU224887.1:586557-628771 GCA_018584345.1 Thuja plicata
TATAAATAATAATGAATAGACATGTCCCATGAAGGGACATGTCTCTCCTATCCTCATTCCCAATATAAATGAAAGATAGATTGTTGCATTTGGAAAATACATACAACATAGAGTGTTATTACATTTGTAGCTATCCTAAAAACTTAACACTCTTTTCACATAGTTTGAATAGATAATAACTATTGTTTTATTACAATGGACGAGAAACTCAGAAAAGTGTCAAACGTCTTCATTTTAAAAATTAAAATAAAGTTTCAAGTAATTTTACAGTCAATTCAAAGCAATAAGACATGTGCTATGACTATCTTAATTACATTGTGAGACTAAAAAGATTAAAAAATATGTCACCATTAATACTGTAAGTCAACAATTATGTTTGAAGGCCAAAACAAATGATAAGCATGCCTTTCATATGATTAATAATATCACAACATATTATATATGTATTGTGTAAACATATAATATTAATAGTAAAATATATTATATGTAATTGTTGTAAAACAAAATATATAGTATATAAATCCATAAATTATAAATATTAGTAATAATATACATCTAACATACATGTATATATAAAATAATGTACATGCAACAATCAAGTGTTTCATAATATAGACCACTATTGAACATTCACTATTGCAATGTGATACTCTTCATTTACATTAAATGATTTATCTGAAACAATTTAAAAATTTGGGTCATCTTTGCTAACTAACTACAAAACGCTAATAAAAATCAAAACCTCAACATAATTTATCTTCTAAAAAAAAAACCGAGTTCCAAAGCCATTCTTAAATATACCACCATATCATTTACCAAAAATTAGGAACCATATGCTTCGCAACCCTAGTGAAGAAAACAAAGGAAATACCAAGTCCTTGAAAGTTTCAAGATATATTTTTAAAAAAATGTTTGAGAAGAAAAAACAAATCTGCAGTTAAGAAGTGGCATTTTTGTTACAAAAGCAAAAGATTGTAGCTTCTATATCCTAAAACCCTACAACTATTTTCAGTTTTACACAAGCGTTATCCTTGTATCCAGGTAATTCAACCAAATGTGAAATATCAGAAGAATACAATATTTTGATAAGCATAAAAATCAATCCACAATTTTTTTTTTTTTATTATAAGAATGTAAATTTGGATCTGCAAAAGCCTGAGAGAGAGAAGAGTCAAGAATATCTTTGCACCTCCCTCACACTAATATGCAGCGTTTAACATGAAATATAGATGAAGAGAGACACTTAATATGCATTGATTACATGAAAGACAAGTCACCATTCATATATAATAAAAATCTTTACAAATAATTGTATCAATTGAAACATTTCACAAAGTGGAGGAAAATTAGCATAAAGATAAGTATAAATTAAATTTTGGTAGGTGGGATTTTTTCCTGCTTTTAATATATGAGTTCAAAGGTCAAAATATGCATTGAGTATAAGAGGACAATTCATTATGATGAAAAAGAAATAAAACTTTATGTCATGTCACAAAAGCTATGGTTATAGGAAAATTGTTATTTTTCTACTAAAAAATCATTTTCCTCACAAAAATTGCACTGTTTAGAGTCTAAGCCAATAGGGAAAGAGAAAAAAAAGAGTTTCTCAAATTATGAAAAAATGTAGAAAAATGTGAACTATAGACTTTTTGCTCAAATTTATAAATTCAATTCCATGATTAGTTAAACTAATAGCAAAAAAAATCTGTATGAATGCATAAGTATTCCTGCCTTTGGAGGAACTTATAAGACTGTTAGAATATGTTATCCAATAGAATTGGAGATAAAACAATTTGCATATTTGAAAAAATGATAAAAATTAACAAATCAATTTTAATTTTAGATGGTGATTGATTGATGCTTTACATTTAATTGAATCTCGAGAATGCATAAATATTCTTGGAGAAACCAATAACATATTTCTTTACAATATTGGTCTACAAAATAAATAAAAAAATTGCACATCTTAATACAACCCACCATTTTGAGGGTTCTTTAGCAAATTGTCTTTCTGCTGGTCTTTTTTGCAGCTCCGCTAAATGTGGATGAGTATAGTTTGCATTGGTTGATGACACATGAGAAAATAACAGAGTGGTTAACTAAACACAGGTGTCCTCATATATGGGGGCTTTATAAAGGCATTTAAAATTTTCTTCATTTTTTAGCATATAACAATGCAGTATTTGCTATTTTACCTAGTTATCATTTTTAAGCTCCCTAAAACAAGGGAATCAATGGGAAGAATATTAGCTAATTAAAACAAAATTTATTTTGAGTCCATGCCACAAACTTCATGTGAAAGTAAAATCCCTGGACCTTGTTGTTTTTAATTATGCTGACTTAATTTATTGGTATGGCTAAATTATTCATACTTTTTGGGCTCATGAAGATTCTTTAGACTATAAGGTATTGAATCTTTATAAGGTATTGAATATTTTGATTCTCTTGACGGAATTTCAGAATGAGAGCTTTGAAAATAATATTTGTTTCAACTTGTTAAAAAGTGGAGGGGATTGGATGATTTGACTTTGATTTTTATTTGAAAATCTGTTGCAGATTAGTAGCTGGTTCAGATACAGTTCTGTATTTTTTGAATGACAAGCCTCTTTTGGGGGAGAAAACTAACATCTACACAAAATTCCTAAATACTGACCATTTAGTCCAAAACCATGGAAACAAATTCTACATAACATTATTAAATTTGAAAGATAACAATAGAGATTGATTTTAATGAATAGGTTCATTGCACATTGGGTCGAATGCAACCATTATGGTTAATGGTAAATGGGCAAGCATATACTGAATAATAAAATTTAAGTGCCTCAATAGAGGCATTAAATCATTGAGAGATTGTTATTAAAAAAAATTAGGGGTTAAAAATTGCTTTCCATCTGATTGTATTTAACTAAACCTAACAAACAAATTGATTTAAAATTTTGCAAATTGACATCTTTTTTTGACTTAAAATATTAGACTTGGATATTTTGGAGCCTAGTTTACCGATCATGTATGACCGATATGAGAAAATTCCAAATGAGTCTCCCTTGGTCAAAATTGAATGTGTTGTTCCTCATCAGCATCTCCATCCTTAACAATTTTGGCGCAAGGGTTTGTTCTATAAATTGTTCTTGGGTTGTGGCAAAATGGGAGATATGAAAGAAAATCATAAAGGATATGGAAATTTTGTCAGATGTTGCACTGATTAAGGCTTTGTATTCGATCTTGTATTGTAAAGTATAAGCTAATATTTTTTCGTTCATAAAATTGGTCGAATAAAATATTTAAAATGTACATTAATTTGCAATAAAATGATTGTACATTGAACACTGATGAACATTGAACACTAAATCCTAACCAATAATGAATGAACATTGAACATGTTACACACACACACACACATATTGAAAATTTCTATGTATATATCCGTGGTACTAGAATCCGCCCAAAAAAAAATTGTCGAATCCTCGAATCTGAACGAGAACCAGGATCGACTACTTAGATAAATTTTATATACATTTTACTGTGTATATATATATTTTTGTATAGATCTTGTATAAAAAAAACTATGTATAAATGTTTTACTGTATACATTTACATAAAAATATTTTTTGTTTTAAATAGAATATTTTCTATTCTATTATTGGGAATTTTCAATTTTAAACAAAATTTGTATACAAACAATTTGTGTACAATCAAATTGGATTAAAAAACTGAATAAAAATGCTTGTGCAAATTCTTGATCACAATGTTGCATACGAAAGACTTTGTGTGGACACATTGCACATCCATTACCGATACAATAAAGATTAAATAGAATTGGTGTCTGAATGAAGTCAACGGTGGAATTTACCGCTTCAAATGACATTTGTCAAAAGAAGCAAGAAATAACACCATAATATGTACTAAATGCTCTACAAATGTCACATACTAGGCCAAAAAAGCTCTTGATGGAATTTTTGAAAACAAGGCAAAAAAAGAGAGAGTCGGGATTGAAATAGGTTCCAATTCTACAGGTGTTAGGAGGAATCAATTGGATGAGAAAGATGGTAGAGGGGAGGGTTTAAGGGAATATGAGACTATATCATGTGGCCCAAACACAGTGGAGGTAACATCAATGAATTCTTCGCACCTCATACTACACTAGGATCACAAACCACTTTGGAGAGTACGAGGTGGAGGAAAGTTGTCCATGAACATGCAATGAAGGGGATTTAAAAAAAAAAAATTCTCCTCTGCCTTGGCATTCCATGCTTGCAGATATCCATATTGGAAAGCTATGATGGATGGCGTTGCAGCTATAAGGCTTGGGTTTAAATCCCCATCTTATGATACAATGAGGGTTGGTATGCTCAATGATGCAGTAAAAGATATTGAACATGTTGTTGAAGGACATCGATTAGAGTGGGCTAGTAGTGGGTGCACCATTATGTTAGATGGATGCATAGATAGAAGGAACCAAACCCTCATCAACTTTCTCGTCTCTTGTGATAGAGGCATTATATTTATGAAATATGTTGTTGCATCAGATACAATGAAATCTACAACTACATTGTTTGAGATGTATGACTCGATAGTCATGGATGTGGGGACACAAAATGTGGTTCAATTTATTAAAAATAATGTTGTCTCTTGTGTTTTTGTTGGGAAACTCCTGACATACAAATACACCTCTATATTTTTTACCCCATGTACAACGCATTGCCTTGATCTAACCCTAGGGGACATTGGAAAAATCCCATGGGTAAAGGAGGCATTGCAGAAGGCTCGCGTGGTTACCAAATTTATCTACAATCACATGAGGGCTTTGAGTATGATGTTTAATTTTATAGGAGGCAAGGAGCTAGTTTGACCAGGGGTGAAAAGGTTTGCAACACACTTCCTTGCACTAGAGACTCTAGTTCAACAAAAAATGAACTTGAGATGCATGTTTGTTTCGGCCGAGTGGATGGACTTAGGTTTCTCAAATCAAACAGATGGCATGAGAGTGGCAGAGTACATGTATTATACCATTTTTTGGGAAGCAACTGAACAAGTAGTAAAATTTTTAGAGCCTCTAGTAAAAGTCTTGAGACTAGTGGATGAGGATAAATCCCCAATAAGATATGTGTATGAGGCCATGGATAGGGCCAAGGAGGTGATGAAGGGTAGGTTGGAAAATGACAGGATGAGGTATGATTCATTGTGGGAGATAATTGATACAAGATGGGATGGAAAGATGCACTCACCTCTTCATGTTGTAGGATACTTTCTCAATCCATCATTGTTCTACAACACATCATTTAGAGAGATTGATGTTAAGATCACACAAGGCTTGTTCAAGTGCATGGAAAAAAGGTTTCTAGGAAAAGACCAATTGAAACAAGCTATGTCAAATTTGCAAATGTATAAGAAGGCAAGGGGTTTTCTCTCATCAAGGGATATCGAGAAAGGCATAACAACCTTCCAACCAAGTACACTCTATAAGTATAAAATTTTGATAGTCCATTTATTTTGTTGACGCGATCAGTAATTTTCTTAAGATTTAAAGATATTCTTATATGATATCATCTCCTTGTAATGTATTTTTCAGCTCAATGGTGGGATTTTTTTTGTCACAAATGAAAAAATCTTAGGTGGATGGCAATATGCATTTTGACCAATCCATGCACAACTCATCCACTTGTGAGTGTAGTTAGAGTGTTTTTGAACACATGCATTCCAAGAAATGCAACCGTCTAACACAAAAATGATGAATGACTTAGTTTTTGTTCACCACAACCTTCACTTAAAGCTGAAGAAAGATCAAGGTAGGAGTTTCAATAAATTTCACTCAATTGAAGTTGCATTTATTATGTTTTTCACTTGTAGGAAAACATTAATTTCTACGTGCAAAAAAACAAGAACTATTGAGGATGACTCCCCAATTGACCTTGACGAGATTGATTCACTCTCTGACTAGATTACTGCACCTCAAGATGATGATGTTGATGATTATGTTCTCGACCTTGAATATTTGGATGACCTAAGAATGGCCAACTTGTCGAGTAGTGTTCATGAAGGACCTAGGTTAGGGAATTTCCAAGGAGAAGCATCAATGGGGCCTCCTACCCCCTAGCATGTCATTAGCTACATTTGATTTTTTGGAAATTTGTACTTAGTTTATAGATTGACTTTGTACAAAGTCACAAACTATATTATAATTAACATTTTGACATGTGTCTCCATCTAGTTGTTTTTTAATGCTATTGTGATATGTTTTGTGCAACACTGCAATGTAATTAGCGATATGAATATAAATGATGGAAATCTATTTTCTATAATTAACGGGTTGAACTCTATATTTTATTTTCTCTCAATATATCTATGTTGTGGAAATGCCCTTTCATTTTTTTATTTTTATTTTAAACTGACTGTTTTTGTTCAATTTTTTACATTTTTTTTTAAATCCAATTTTCCCCAATTAAAAAAAATCCTACTCCTCTGGTTTGTCAAATTTTTCCCATAATAATTTATTCTTCTATGTATATAGTAATGGAATCAATTAGATGAGAAATGTTTTTTCACACCTCCTAGCACTTGTGGACCCATCAAATACATGGTCTATGTATAGAGGCATATGGATGTTGATTTAGTTAGCATGGCTTCAAGGATTTGGCCATGTGGAGATGATGCAAGAAGACTTGGGTTGTTATAATTCAAGAATGGTGAATTCCCACAAGCCCAATAATCACATGCATGCAAATAAATTGCCACGTACAAGAGAAAATCTTCAAATAAGAAAGTACATAAACAATTGGAATGGAGGAATAAATGAGACTAAGTTAATCAGAATTAGTTATTACAAAGAGATCAATATTAATAAAAGAGATCAAAACACTAAAGAACCCTAAAGAATGCATGCATAAAATAAAATAAAAAGAATTTATTAAATACAAACTAAAGCTTCCTAAATTTAGCTTAAGTGAAAAAAAGAAAAAATGTGACTTAATAAATTAATTAATCAATATGATCAAATTAATTAAGTTAAATAACATTTTACTCTAACAACCCCCTTAAGATAAACTTAGGGAGTAGCTAAAAGGATAAGTGCATGAATACAACTACATGCAATAAAGAAAACTCGGGTCCCAACAACAAGGCCCGATGAGGTACCCAATCAAAACCAAATCTCTGTAAGTGGAGAAAACGAGAAAACCCAATGGGAAAAAACTCCTCTACAAAAAGAGATGAAAAAAATATACAAATGCAATGTCTCAAGAGACTCTCAAGAAAATAAGTATAAATAACCCCCCCATGAGAGAGGATCGAGACTCCAAAGCCCCCCCCAGAATGATAGAGCCCTTGTGTCGATGATCAGACCAATGTGGCTCTAACGCGGAAGAAACAAAGGTAACATACAAAGAAGAGGAAACCCCCTAATGTGAGGTGAAACTGGAAGGCCTAGTTGATGCTCAAAGGAGAATGCATGAGAATCCTGAAATGGAATCTCCAATGAAGGTGGGATAACAGATGTGTTGAATCTATCACCTAAGAGGAGATGAATGTCGTATGATATGCCCTCAATAACTACACTAGGTGGCTCGATGCATGGAGATACAATGTAAGGAAAAGATGAAGAGAAATCTTGTTGAACAGATGAAAACTCGACAAGAGGTGGAGGTGTAGAAGTCATAACACTGGTCTAGGAACAACACATAAGTTGAAGTGACCTGAATTCACCTCAACAGGCTCTCGTGAAAAAAGAGAGAAATTATCCAAAAGTGGAGATGGTGGACCAAAATGAGAGAAATAGTACAAGCAAAAAGAATGATCAATTGTCCTTGTTGCAAAAATATTGTCTATCTCACTGTCTTGATGTGCACTGAATCTCATGTGAACTCAACTGTCTTCCCTATCTCATTGTGAGTAAACTAATAGATAGAGAAAAGGTTAGAGGAAAAGGATGTAACACATAGTGTGTGTGTGATTTTTGTACATGTTAAGAGACACAACACTTCAATAGATCATTGCATTAGTGAAAACAAAAGATTAGCAAGCATAGAAATCACCAAAATTGATCTATTGCTTCCTATCTAGGAGGAGTATGAAAAATGATATAATAGCACTCAGATTATGCATATTCCAGTGACAAATACAACCTAAGAATGGAAGATTCAAATGAAAATTAATCTAAATGATTGAGAAACATGTATTCTAGCTCTAATAATGAAGATTATAGCAATACAAGTAAGAAAGAAGCTAAAATGCAATATGAAAGTCCTAAAATATGAGCAACATGAGTTTGCTCCTTCAATCCTCCAAATGTGGGCAGCATAATAATGCTTTCAACTCTTCAAAATTCAGAGATTCAATAATACATTTAAGAATTAAGGGCCATTTGAGCTCAAAATCCATCCAATTTATAGAAGAATGGGAAGAGAGAGGGGACAAGGTTCATTAATGGAGGTGTAAAAATCATTAATAAAGTGTAAAAGGCATTAATGCCCAAGGCATTGATGAGGCATGGTGGAAGGAATATGGATTAAATGCAAGAATTTAAGAGGCATGGTGAGGGGTGTAAGAGACAAGCTTGAGAAGGTGGACTTGGAGAGAGTCAAGCTTGAGAAAGTTGACTTTCTCAAGTGGGTTGAGTTCCTAATCACATTTTTAGGAATGTGACAAGCTTAAGGGTAGCTTAGGATTAGGATTAAGGGTTAAGGCATGTGATTAAGGAGATAGAGATGGGAGGAGAGAGAATGAGTGGAGGGGGGATTAGATAATTAGGGTTAATTAGCTAATTAAGAAGAATTAGCATGTGAGAAGGGGTTGGGATGAGTTTGAACTCATGGTTGGGTATTTGAGATTGGTTAGGTTTGAGGGAATATTAATGAAATAAATTGTTGTAATAACATATTCACTCAATAATAGGGATTTGATTAATCATTTAAGCTTTTGATTGCTTTGTAATAATTAATTAGGACTATAGCCAAATTGAATCAATTAGGCTAGGGGATTGATTTTGCAAGTGATGAGGTATGATTAGGATTTCATTTACTTTCTTTTAAATTAATTTCCTTAGCCAGGTTTGATTTGAATTGAATTGATCTGATTGGATTGGCTAAAGTGATTAATGTAAATTAGTGATTAGATCACTTGGGAGATTAAATTTGATTTGAATGAATTATGCCAGCTGATTGAAGAGTTGTCTGGGCATAATTGGGGGTATGATCACACTTAGAGAAAATAGGGTCTATAGTCAGAGCAGACCAAATCTAGGTGGTTACATTTTCCCCTCTTTGAATTGATGTGCGAGCAACATATTGATTCAAAGAATTTTTTTGATTTTTGACTTCAGAAAGATTGAGAATTTTGCTCGTGATCGAATGAAATGCCTGATGAGATTAGTTTTGCACTTGATTGAACTAAACTGATAGTATTTATTTTGAACTTGGTTGTCATCCAAAGATCAATAAAAGATCTTAAAGATACCAATTCTGAACTTGGTTTTCATCCAAAGATTGATGATACTGATTCTGAACTTGGTTGTCTTCCAAAAGTCAGTATGAAGCTGCCAGGAGCTTAGTAAGAATATTTAAAATGAGGAAACATGAGATATCTAGCTTATGAGAACCAAATCTTTCTATCTAACAGTCCTGACTTAGTCAAGAAAACTGTCATGCCCCTAGTTTGTTTGATAACGAAGTCATTTTTAATGCTATTTCGAGCAAGAATTTGATTGATGATAGTGTGATCATGCCCCCTCGGAAATGAAATTGAAGGAAAGAAATAAAATCCCTCTATTGAAATGATTTATCACTTGCAGGAGTGGTTAGATTGAGAAAGAATGGTTTTTAGAAGAAGTGGAGAAACGGGGGTGTGTTTAAGAGTAAACACACAAGTACCAAGTTAATTACTTTTTAAAATGTGAGTTCGTTTTCGTTCCTGATTGATCAAGGATTTCGGGAATCATGGATATGTAAATATCTTGGATTTTAGATGAATTAAAAATAGAAATGATTTTGAGCTCAAATCCTTATGTTGCTCTTTCAAAATGAATCATGCAATCTCTAAATGCATCTATATGTAGAATTTTAGGACTGTCACTGATTTGTAGATATTGGATCATTTTATCATCATTAGGCACTTTTCGAAATGGATACCACCTGATAGTACAAAAATCACTAATACCCACTGATATTATGAAAGTATGAATACTATGTTTATTGGATGTAATGTCAGAAATAGACTTAGGCATCAAGGCATAGAAGCCAGGACGACAAGTTAGTCACTTTCCTTTTATTATATCAGAATATGTGTCAGGTAAGATATTGAACCTGCAATGACCTTGAAAATTCATATCCTTGGGTACATTATGTTTCATATACCTTAGTGATAATCTGAGTTAGAAAATAGACAAGGAAATTGTTTCAACCTCACCGTAGTTTACACATAACAAAGATTGAGATATATGCGGCTATCCACTCATGGTAGAAGCTCTTACCATAAACATCCAAGTTAGGTGAAATTTATAGGATCATTTGGAACAATCACCATGCACAGAAAACCAAGAAAATGTTATGCCCCATGTCCTTGTGACTCTTTGTCTTTGCGCAGACGTCATGGAGTAACTTGGAAGACATAACAATTATCAATTGTGAATCAATAAAATAAAATTCATAACCGCTTAGATGCCCCTAGTTAAATCATCATCAGAACATAAAAGAGTCATAATCAAACCAAGATCAAACCGTGTTTAAGTAGTATTTTGAGAAATACTTTTGATTCATTTTTCAACCACAGTAGAGATTCATCAATCAAGATTTTGGAATTTAGATCATTGCATTAGTGAAAACAAAAGATTAGCAAGCATAGCAATCACCAAAATTGATCTATTGCTTCATATCTAGGAGGAGTATGAAAAATGACATAATATCCCTCAAATTATGCATATTCCAGTGACAAATACAACCTAATAATGGAAGATTCAAATGAAAAGTAATCTAAATGATTGAGAAACATGCATTCTAGCTCTAAGAATGAAGATTATAGCAATACAAGTAAGAGAGAAGCTAAAATGCAATATGAAAGTCCTAAAATATGAGCAACATGAGTTTGTTCCTTCAATCCTCCAAATGTGGGCAGCATAAGAATGCTTTCAACTCTTCAAAATTCAGAGATTCAACAATACATTCAAGAATTAAGGGCCATTTGAGCTCAAAATCCATACAATTTATAGAAGAATAGGGAGAGAGAGAGGGGACAAGGTTCATTAATGGAGGTGTAAAAAAAATTAATGAATTGTAAGAGGCATTAATGAGGCATGGTGGAAAGAATATGCATTAAACGCAAGCATTTAAGAGGCATGTTGAGGGGTGTAAGAGGCAAGCTTGAGAAGGTGGACTTGGAGAGAGTCAAGCTTGAGAAAGTTGACTTTCTCAAGTGGGTTGAGTTCCTAATCACATTTTTAGGAATGTGACAAGCTTAAGGGTAGCTTAGGATTAGGATTAAGGATTAAGGAATGTGATTAAGGAGATAGAGATGGGAGGAGAGAGAATGAGTGGAGGGGGGATTAGATAATTAGGTTTAATTAGCTAATTAAGAAGAATTAGCATGTAAGAAGGGGTTGGGATGAGTTTGAACTCATGGTTGGGTATTTGAGATTGGTTAGGTTTGAGGGAATATTAATGAAATTAATTGTTGTAATAACATATTCACTCAATAATAGGGATTTAAATAATCATTTAAACTTTTGATTGCTTTGTAATAATTAATTAGGACTATAACCAAATTGAATCAATTAGGCTGGGGGATTGATTTTGCAAGTGATGAGGTATGATTAGGATTTCATTTAATTCCTTTTAAATTAATTACCTTAGCTAGGTTTGATTTGAATTGAATTGATTTTATTGGATTGGCTAAAGTGATTAATGTAAATTAGTGATTAGATCACTTAGGAGATTAAATTTGATTTGAATGAATAATGCCAGCCGATTGAAGAGTTGTCTGGGCATAATTGGGGGTATGATCACAGTTAGGGAAAATAGGATCTATAGTTAGAGTAGACCAAATATAGTTGGTTACATTTTCCCCTCTTTGAATTGATGTACATGCAACATATTGATTCAAAGAAAGTTTTTGATTTTTGACTTCAGAAAGATTGAGAATTTCACTCATAATCAAATGAAATGCCTGATGAGAGCAGTCTCGCACTTGATTGAACTAAATTGATAGTATTGATTTTGAACTTGGTTGTCATCCAAAGATCAATAAAAGATCTTAAAGATACCAATTCTAAACTTGGTTGTCGTCCAAAGATTGATAATACTGATTCTGAACTTGGTTGTCGTCCAAAAGTCAGTATGAAGCTGCCAGGAGCTTTGTAAGAATCTTTAAAATGAGAAAACACAAGATATCCAGCTTATAAGAACCAAATCTTTCTATCTAGAAGTCCTGACTTAGTCAAGAAAACTATCATGCCCCTAGTTTGTTTGATAACAAAGTCATTTTTAATGTTATTTCGAGCAAGAATTTGATTGATGATAGTGTGACCATGCCCCCACAGGAACGAAATCGAAGGAAAGAAATAAAATCCCTCTATTGAAATGAGGTATCACTTGCAAGAGCGGTTAGATTGAGAAATAATGGTTTTTAGAAGTAGTGGAGAAATGGGGGTGTGTTTAAGAGTAAAGACACGAGTACCAAGTTAATTACATTTTAAAATGTGAGTCTGGTTTCGTTCCCGATTGATCAAGGATTTAGGGAATCATGGATATGTAAATATCTTGGATTTGAGATGAATTAAAAATAGAAATGAGTTTGAGCTCAAAGCCTTATGTTGTTCTTTAAAAATGAATCATGCAATCTCTAAATGCATATATATGCAGACTTTTAGGACTGTCACTGATTTGCAGATATTGGATCATTTTATCATCATTGGGCACTTTTCAGAATGAATACCACCTGAGAGTATAACAATCATTAATACCCACTGATATTATGAAAGTATGAATACTATGTTTATTGGATGTAATGTCATAAATAGACTTAGGCATCAAGTCATAGAAGCCAGGATGACAAGTTAGTCACTTTCCTTTTATTATATCAGAATCTATGTAAGGTAAGATATTGAACCCGCAATGACCTTGAAAATTCATATCCTTGGGTACATTATGTTTCGTATACCTTAGTGAGAATATGAGTTAGAAAATAGACAAGGAAATTGTTTCAACCTCACTGTAGATTACACATAACAAAGATCAAGATATATGCAGCTATCCACTCATGGTAGAAGCTCTTACCATAAACATCCAAGTTAGGTGAAATTTATAGGATCATTTGGAACAATCACCATACACAAAAAACCAATAAAACATTATGCCCCTGTCCTTGAAACTCTTTGTCTTTGCACAGACGTCATGGAGTAACTTGGAAGACAACAATTATCAATTGTGAATCAATCAAATAAAATTCATAACCGCTTAGATGCCCCTAGTTAAATCATCATCGGAACATAAAAGAGTCATAATAAAACCAAGATCAAACTCTGTTTAAGTAGTATTTTGAGAAATACTTTTGATTCATTTTTCAACCGCAGTAGAGATTCATCAATCAAGATTTTGGAATTTAGATCATTGCATTAGTGAAAACAAAAGATTAGCAGCATAGAAATCACCAAAATCGATCTATTGCTTCCTATCTAGGAGAAGTATGAAAAATGACATAATAGCCATCAGATTATGCATATTCCAGTGACAAATACAACCTAAGAATGGAAGATTCAAATGAAAAGTAATCTAAATGATTGAGAAACATGCATTCTAGCTCTAAGAATAAAGATTATAGTAATACAAGTAAGAGAGAAGCTAAAATACAATATGAAAGTCCTAAAATATGAGCAACATGAGTTTTATCCTTCAATCCTCCAAATGTGGGCAGCATAAGAATGCTTTCAACTCTTCAAAATTCAGAGATTCAATAATACATTCAAGAATTAAGGGCCTTTTGAGCTCAAAATCCATCCAATTTATAGAAGAATGGGGAGAGAGAGAGGGGACAATGTTCATTAATGGAGGTGTAAAAACCATTAATGAAGTTTAAAAGGCATTAATGCCCAAGGCATTGATGAGGCATGGTGGAAGGAATATGCATTAAATGCAAGCATTTAAGAGGCATGGTGAGGGGTGTAAGAGGCAAGCTTGAGAAGGTGGACTTGGAGAGAGTCAAGCTTGAGAAAGTTTACTTTCTCAAGTGGGTTGAGTTCCTAATCACATTTTTAGGAATGTGACAAGATTAAGGGTAGATTAGGATTAGGATTAAGGCTTAAGGCATGTGATTAAGGAGATAGAGATGGGAGGAGAGAGAATGAGTGGAGGGGGGATTAGCTAATTAGGGTTAATTAGCTAATTAAGAAGAATTAGCATATGAGAAGGGGTTGGGATGAGTTTGAACTCATGGTTGGGTATTTGAGATTGGTTAGGTTTGAGGGAATATTAATGAAATGAATTGTTGTAATAACATATTCACTCAATAATAGGGATTTAATTAATCATTTAAGCTTTTGATTGCTTTGTAATATTTAATTAGGAATATAGCCAAATTGAATCAATTAGGCTAGGGGATGTATTTTGCAAGTGATGAGGTATGATTAGGATTTCATTTTATTCCTTTTAAATTAATTACCTTAGCTAGGTTTGATTTGAATTGAATTGATCTAATTGGATTGGATAAAGTGATTAATGTAAATTAGTGATTAGATCACTTAGGAGATTAAATTTGTTTTGAATGAATTATGCCAGCCGATTGAAGAGTTGTCTGGGCATAATTGGGGGTATGATCACACTTAGGGAAAATAGGGTCTATAGTCAGAGTAGACCAAATCTAGGTGGTTACACATAGTACATCATTAAATTAACCATCATCAATATCAATGAATCTTTCCCACATACATTCTGATGTAGGAGCATCTTGGGTCATTGGCAATCCTTCTTGACCAAAAATATGTTTGCCTTTGTTCTTTAGCTTGTTTGGAGGCTTCTCGGTGAAGTACTCTATTACCCTATTTCTCAGGTATGCTTGTTTCGAGTTTCTTATTTCGCTTGGGTGTGCTTTTCCAAATTTTTTCTTTGTTGCTCGAGTTTCTGTTGCTCGGGGATGCTTGTTCCAAGTTTATTTTTTGTTGCTTGGGTTTGTCTTTTGTTACTCAGGTATGCCTGGCCTGAGTTGTGTTATGTTGCTCGGGGTGTTCTTTACCCGAGTAACTCTGTTGGTTGGTCATCCTTTGCCCGAGTTGTTTATTTTGGAGTTGGATCTGGTGGCCGACTTCTACATTTAATTTATGTGGCTTAATTAATGTGGGATCTCTCATTGGGATCTGTGTGGACCTAAATCTGGTTCTCACTTATGGATTTGAGCGTTGACCTCTTTGGTGGACTCTTGTATATATTTGTTTCTTTGTTCTTATTTTTAGGCATCAGTAGGAGGATATTATAATTGGATAGAAGATTATCTGTGGAGATATTGTAAGGAAGGTCTGTGACCTCGCATGTATGAAGATCATTTTTTTAATTCATTGAATGTGTATGGATGAAACCAAGAAGGCCTTATAGTCCAACATGTAATGAGTTTGATCAACTAATGAAAATAAACTCTGTTTTTTCTTCTCTCACTGTGTTTTTTTTGTTTTTGCATTGTGTTTGCAAGCCGGTTTGGTAGTTGGGAGTGCCTTTGGCCCCTCCTACCATCCCTCCTTGTGTTAAGTGGTATCAGAGCATTGGTGAGATCTAAGTTCCTTCTTGTAAACCCTAACCCTAGTTGGTGATATTGTTGTGGGGTAGCAGATTGTGATCTAACCTACAATTGCAGAGGGATTCAAGATGGTTCATGGGAGAGGAAATGCAGATCCAGGTCTAGCTGATATGCTTAGACAGATGGTTGCAAGATTGGAAGTTGTTGAGACAACCCAGTGTAGAGGAAGACATCTTGAGGATGTTAGTGATGATGAAGTTGAAGAAGTTCAAGGTGAAGTTGCACCTGCACCTATTATGGATTAGGAAGAAGAGAGATTCCTGTGAGCTTTGACAAGTTTGAAGTCCACACCTAAGTTTAATCCTCCTGAGTATAGTGGAAAATTGGATTTTGATGAATTGATAGACTGGATAATTGAGATGAAAAAGTACTTTGAATACAAAAATGTATCAGAGGACAAGAAGGTGAAGATTGCAAGTACAAATCTGAAAGGTCATGCATCCTTATGGTGGGAGCATCTGCAATTGGATAGAAAGAAGAAAGGTAAAGACAAAATCAAGGTATGAGATAATATGGTAAACAAATTGAAAGGAAATTTTCTACCTTGTGATTATCAGATTAACCTGATTAGGTGAATGCAAAGTTTGAAGTAGAAAGATAGATTAGTAAAAGACTACACTGAGGAATTCTATAGATTGGACACCAAATTTGGACATGTTGAAGATGAAGTGGAAAGAGTGGCAAGATATCTAAATGGATTAAGAAGTTCCATACAAGATGAGATAATCTTGGTCAAGATGGAAAGCATTAAAGAGGCATATCAATTTGCCCTAAAAGATGAGGAGAAGTTGAACAAAAGATATGAGAAAAGACAAAGATGCAGAGGTGGTAGATTCACTAGAGGAAGAGAAAGAACTCATGGTGAAAATAGTAGATCTAAAATAGACAAGTCAATTTTAGACACAACTCAAGACAAAGGAAAGAATGAATGGAAAGGTAGAAGTTCATACTGAGAAAGAGGTAATTACTCCTGAGGTGGTTATAGTAGAAGAGGATTAAAATTAACTTGTTACAATTGTGGTGAATAAGGACATAAATCTTTTGAGTGTACACATGCAAGCAAGAAGGTTGGTAGTAGCATAAATGCATGGGTGCAAGAAGAGTCACCAAATGAAGCTGAGAAGGAAGGAAATCTCACGATTTGAAGAATACAATGGAGTGAGAAAGATAAGAAAGATCTTGTCAGGAAAAGTTTGTCCAAGACCAGATGTAGAGTTGCAGATAAATTTTTGAAGGTAATTGTTGATAGTGGAAGCTCTAAGAATTTGGCATTTGAGGAAATGGTCACAAAATTACAGTTAGAGAGGATGAAGCATCTGAAGCCCTATAAGATCTCATGGATCAAGGATGATCATACATTAATGGTGAGTGAACAATGCTTTGTGAATCTGAAAATTGCAAATTATTATGATAAGGTGTTGTGTGATATTATGCCAATGGGTTGTTGTCATATTTTGTTGGGTAGACCTTGGAAATATGATAGACGTGCTATACATGATGGAAGATTGAATAGATATTCTATTTGGGTTGATGGTAAGAAACAAGTTTTGTTACCTTTAGTTGAAGAATCTGTTGGTTAGATATGTACATCTATGAAAGTTTGTTTGATGGAAGGTAGACAGTTTGTTAAGGATTTAAAAAGAAATGATATTTGTTATGATTTGATTCCTAATAAACTGAGTTAGCATACAGAAGATGAAATTCCTACAGAAGTTGAGAAGTTTCTTACTGAGTACAATGAGATCATTTCAAATAATGTACCTGATGGCTTTCCACCAATGAGAGATATTAGTCATTGTATGGATCTAATTCCTGGAGCTAGTTTACCAAACAAAGCACCACATCGGTTAACACTGACCAAGATTGAAGAGCTTAACTGACAAGTTCATGAATTGTTGAACAAATTTTTGATCCAATAGAGTTTGAGTCTGTGTGAAGTACCAGCAATATTTGCACCTAAGAAGAATGGAGAATGATGAATGTGCACTGATTCAAGAACAATCAATAAGATCACAATGAAGTATAGGTTTCCTATACCGAGAATAGATGATATAATGGATTGTTTGAGTGGAGTAAGATATTTTACCAAAATTGATTTGAAAAGTGGGTATCATCATATCAAAATTAGAGAAGGTGATGAATGGAAGACTGCTTTCAAGAAAAAGGAAGGTTTGTATGAATGGTTGGTTATGCCTTTTGGTTTAACTAATGCACCGAGTACACTTATGAGGTTAATATATGAATTTTTGAAGAAATTCTTGAATAAGTGTGTGAGTGTATACTTGGATGATATTCTGATATTCAGTAAGACTAGAGAAGAACATTTGATGCATATAAGGCAATTATTACAGAGATTGAAAGAGGAGTTGCTAATAATTCTGAAAAAGTGTTCCTTCATGAAAGAAGAGCTTGTGTATTTGGGTTTTGTGATTTCAGCTGATTGTTTGAAGATGGATTCTGAGAAGGTTGAAGCTATACTTAGTTGGCCTACACCTGAGAATGTCAGTGAAGTAAGATCATTTCATGGATTGACAAGTTTTTACAGGAAGTTTATCAAAAATTTCAATTTTATTTATAATGCTATGACTTAGACAATGAGAGGAGACAAAAGATAATTCAAATGGACACATGGAGATGATAAGAGTTTTGAGACTTTGAAGTTGAAGGTTGTTGAATTGAATGTGTTAGCCTTACCTAATTTTAATAAGGTATTTCAAGTTGAATGTGATGCAAGTGGAAGTGAAATTGGAGCTATGTTGACTCAAGAAGGTAAACATGTTGCTTTCTTTAGTGAAAAGTTGAATGATGCTAAAAGGAAATATTTTGTCTATGATCAATAGTTCTATGCTATTGTTCAAGATATGAAGAAATGGAGAAATTATTTGATGCCAAATGAATTAGTGTCGTATACTGATCATAAGGCTTTGCAATATTTGGGTAGTAAGAATAAGTTGAATCAGAGACATATGAAATGGGTAGAGTATTTACAGAGTTTCACATTTGTGAGTAAACATAAGAGTGGAGTTTCTAACCAAGTTTCTGATGCATTGAGTAGAAGATGATCTTTTTTGACTGAAATGAGAATTGAAGTTCTTGGTTTTGATGACATGAAGAATTTGTATGAAAGTGATCCTAATTTTTCTGAGAAGTGGAAAGTGTGTAGAGCACATAATTCAAATCAATCAAGTATGAAGAATATTTCATTCAGGAAGATATGTTGTTCAAAGGTATTCAATTGTGCATACCAAGAGGATCAATGAGAACTAATTTGATTAAGGAGAAACATAGTAGTGGTTTGGCTAAACATTTTGACATTGAATAAACATTGAGTTTTCTTAAGGAAAGGTATTTTTGGCCTCGGTTATATAAGGATGTTTAGAAGTTTGTGAAAATTTGTAGAGTTTTTCAAGTTGCAAAAGGACTAAGTCAGATTACTATATTGTATACACCGATTACTATTCCTGAGAAACCTTGGAGTGATATAAGCATGGATCTTGTTCTTGGCTTACCTAGGACAGCGAGAGGTAATGATTCCATATTTGTTATTATGGATAGATTTTCCAAGGTGGACACATTTTATAACATGTAGGAAAACATCAGATGTAGTACATATAGCAGAGCTTTTCTTTAAGGAGATTGTCAGATTGCATGGATTACAGAGGAGCATCATCTCTAACCGAGACAGTAAATTTGTAAGCTATTTTTGGGAAACACTCTGGAAGAAGTTGGATACTGAGTTGAAGTATAGTTCTACATTTCACCCATAGAATGATGGACAAACAGAGGTTGTAAACCAAAGTTTAGGTAACTTGTTGAGATGCTTAGTTGGAGACACACCAAGTAATTGGGATTTGATGTTGGCACAAGCAGAGCTTGCATACAATAGTTCAGTAAATAGAAGTACTGGAAAGACACATTTTCAGATTGTTCATGGCACACAACTAAGAGGTATATCAGACTTGAGAGATATTGTTGGTGAAGAGAGAAGAAGTGTTGAAGCAGAGGAATTTGTTGAGTATATGAATACCTTGCATGAAGATGTAAAATATAAGTTGGAGAAAATAAATCAGAAGTACAAGGATAGTGCAGATAGATCAAGAAGACATAAAACATTTGAAGTTGGTGATGCAGTAATGGTTCATTTGAAGAAAGGAAGATTTCCTATTGGAACATATGGTAAACTGAAGATCAAGAAATTTGGTCCTTGCAAAATACTGAGAATATTTGACAGTGGAAATGCTTATGAAGTGGAATTACCTGATGACATGGATATATCACCTATATTCAATATTTAAAACTTGTATAAATATCATGAACCTGATGAAGAAGTGACGGTACTAAGTAATTATCCTAAGAAGAAGATAGAGGAAGTTGAACAAATTTTGAAACAAAGAGTTAGCAAAAGTACAAGAGGAAAGTAATACATGCAGTATCTAGTAAAGTGGAAGAATAGACTGGTTAAGGACTCATCTTGGATTTCTCAATCTAAGTTGGATTCATTTTAGTTTGGACCTAATACATAATTCAGGGAATCATTTCTTGCAATGCCAAGTGTCTGATGCAGGAGCATCTTGGGTCATTTGCAATCCTGCTCAACCAAAAATATGTTTGTCTTTGTTCTTTAGCTTGTTTGGAGGATGCTTGGTGAAGTACTCTATTACCCTAACTCTCAGGTATGCTTGTTATGAGTTCATTTTATGTCGCTTGGGTTTGTCTTATGTTTCTCAGGAATGTCTGGAACGAGTCATGTTCTATTTCTTGGGGTGTTCTTTACTTGAGTCACTCTGTTGCTCAGTCATCCTTTGCCCGAGTTGTTTATTTTGGAGTTGGATCTGGTGGCTGACTTCTGCATTTAATTTTTGTGGCTTAATTAATGTGGGATCTCTCATTGGGATTTGTGTGGACCTAAATCTAGGTCTCACTTATGGATTTGAGCGTTGACCTCTTTGGTGGACTCTTGTATATAATTTTTTCTTTGTTCTTAGTTTTAGGCATTAGTAGGAAGATAGTAGAATTGGATAGAAGATTGTCTATGGAGATATTGTAAGGCAAGTTTGTGACCTCGCATGTATGAAGATCATTTTTTAATTCATTGAATGTATATGGCTGAAATCGGGAAGGCCCTGCAGCCTGAAATGTAATGAGCTTGATCAATTAATGAAAAGTATATCTATTGTTTCTTCTCTCCCTGTGTTTTTTTTGTTTTTGCATTGTGTTTGCAAGTTGGTTTGGTAGTTGGGAGTGCCTTTGGTCACTCCTGCCATCCCTCCTTGTGTCACATTCATAACATTGTTGTTCCCCATCAAAATGTGTGGGGTAGGAGAAGCCTTAAAAGAAGAGAATAAATCCTGAGAAGATGTCATATGGTGTGAAGCACCTGAATCTAGTAGCCATCTAGAAGAGTGTGAACCAGTGGTTGCACATAATGCATGACCCTTTCCTTCATCATGTCCATCTATCTCAAATAATGATGAAGAAGAAGACCTGTGAGAAGTAGAAGAAAAGGAATATCAATGTTTCTCTTTTTAAGAAGAGTTGTCAAATCTGAACCCTATTTTGCATATCAATCTATCTTCTTCTGATAGCAATGAGACTCATTATGATTTGGATTTTTATAATAATCACACTTAGGTATTTATTTATTCAATTTTTCCACATTAGGAGAAATTGGGTCAGAGGGGTGTTGAGAACTTGAATCCTTCCTACTCTGTGGTCTGTGATTTCTGTTTCTGCTCCTTCTTCTCTAGAAATGTTCAAGATACCAATGCTTGGTTCTTTGATCCTGGAAGAGAATCCAACTGTGTGAGCTTGGACTACTCATGTGTCAACCGATCACATAATACCTCAAAGTAGGCATGGAAAATCATGGACCCAAAGCATCCATGGTGGAGTAGAAGGTAGAAGAAAATATCTAAAATGAACCTCGAAGCTTAGAGAGAATCAGGTATATACACTTGATGTTTGTTTTGTTCTTACCACAAAATTATACAATGATTGCAATGATTTGAATTTCATCAAGAAATTCTCAATAGATGGAAAAGAATAAGTTGCCAAAGAGGTCAACTCTGCCTTAATCTAAAGTGCTTGAAATTGATTAATGGTGCCAAAAGATTATTAAACTTGCTCCACATGTCTCAAGGTGTAGTGCAACCCTCAAGGTGAAATAAAAGAATATCTAAATTTTTTAGGGAAAGCATCCCCATGACCTCATCCATTATGATCCTATGTTACATCACCTCAAATGGGTGAGTCAACTGAAACTGAACCTCATTCAAATAGGACCATAACCCCTTTGACATGAGAAGGTGACATGAGAAGGCAGGTCATATATTCCTTCCAAGTGTGATGATTGTGTGGAGTAAGCTGCTCAATAGAGGAAGAGTCTTCTATGTGAAATAGAGGAAAAAATACCCCCCACAATACAAGAACGCAAAACCTAACACAAATATGAAAGCTCAAAAGGAGAAAAATAAAAGATCACTAATGTATGATCTATGTGTACCTGGTGAAAAATTTGATGAAAATAACTTCATATCTAAAAGAGCATTGAAACACTTTTCCAACACCTATTTGTTTTCAAAAAATGGGTTCTTAATGCACAAGTTATACCCTCGGGAAGGCAAAAAACAACCTCTAAATTTGACAGGCAGAAAATCCTATAAAATGGAAAAATCAAAAAACCCCACCTACAAAAATAGTTATGTCTCAGAATCACCTTTCTGGCAATATCTCATTTTCCCAAAAATGCCTCTGTTTTCTCAAGATATGGCCAAAAAACCATCGATAGGTCAAAAACAATGTAAAACTAGCACTGACAGCTAGTGGTTACTTTGTTGATTGCTAGTGGTTAGAGGTTGGTGGCTAGACCAACTACTAGGGTTAGTTGTTGGCAGTTACACTAACTGCTAGGGGTTAGCCATTGATAGTTACACTAACTGCTAGTGGTTAGTTGCTGCTAGTTACACTAATTGCTAGTGGTTATTCCCCGATGGTTACACTAACCGCTAGCGGTTTCATTATTGGTTAAAAAAAATATTAAAAAATAATTTCTCAAAAATCATGCCTTCGTCCATATGGCCAAGGGGAAAATTTTTGCCCCAGATACTTCGGTGACCAAATCATGTTGAATTTTATATCTAAATTTGTCGAATCATCCTTCTGAAGTTGATGGCGAGGTCCATTGGGGCCCAAAGTGCTCTAAATTTTTGGGTATCTTCTAGAATAGAGAAGACCCTAGAACTTCAAACCCTTGTAAAATTGACCCTGTATGTCCAATTTCAATGAAAAAAAGGTGATCTTGACTATCTTGAACCTTCTAGATCTGATTGTGAGATCCAAATTGCCCCAAGATGCACAAAAAACCTCATTGTAAGAAAAATCTCAAAATTGAAGAACAGGAAGCCGCAAGGTAAGCTTTATTTACCATGTTACATTTCAAGAACGTTGAATTCCCACAAGCCCAATAATCACCTGCATACAAATAAATTGCCATGTACAAGAGAAAATACTCAAACAAGAAAGTGCATAAAAAATTAGAATGGAGGAATAAATGAGACCGAATTAATCAAAATTAGTTATTACAAAGATATCAATCCTTTATAAAGGAGATCAAAACCCTAAAGAAAAATCCTAACGAATGCATGCATGCATAAAATATTTATTAAATACATGCATGCATAAAATAAAAAGAATGTATTAAGTGCAAACTAAAGCTTCCTAAATTTAGCTTAATTGAAAAAGAAAAAAAGTTGACTTAATTAATTAAGTTAAATAACCTTTTACTCTAACATGGGTGGCCTATGAAATTGTAAACGATTGTAGTTATTCCCTCAAAGTTGCTTGTTGTTGTTGAATGATATGTATTTGCTGATTTTGAGTGTTGAAAAGGGGGCAGAAATGATTGAACTAAAACAAAAGAGAAGGTTCCAAGATTTTATTTGTTTCCAACACGGGTTGAAGGCATTTTGCGCTGTAATTTTACAAGTTCTATCCCCAAACACAGATTCAACATATTTTGAATGTCACCATGAACATTATGATTATGTATGTTTCTAAGGATCTTATTGATTTTCCTAACTACATTTACTAGTTTAAGTGTTAGTTTCACTTAGTTTATCATCTTGGAAGCAATAAAATCCTTATAAAGATTTTGTAGAGTGTATGGGTTTTTTTTGGAGAACCATGGAGAACAAAATTATATTCATTTGGATGTTTTGTAATTTAATTTTCCTATTTGTTTGCATGCATGGAACCTAGCTTATGTGTGAAATTGAGAGTATGGTCTCCTTTTCTATCTTCATTAAGGTATCATATAGTATATTTCAATCATTGTTTGTTTGGTTTATGATACTTGAGACTTTGTTGCCTGACTAGATAAAGGAATCCATCTACTTCTTTCTCAACCTCCCATCACACCAACACGCTCAAAAAACTAAAATTAAGCTTCATTAAAAGTTGTGTTGATTTCATTACATTCACTAGCAAGTGTATATACAAAACTATTAGGGGTTACCAAAGCCACATTTTTTAACACTTTACATTGTTGCTCATCTGTTTTATGAAGGTGCAAAACACAAACTTAGTATGAAACAAATAGAAGTGTTCTAAGCATAGAGTATGGTTTGTTTCAAATTCATCTCCATTCTCTACAGTCATATTCAATCTAGCACCTCAAGGAAGCCCCCCTTGGCCTTGCAAAGCCTAAAGTTGATGGAGACATTAAATCTTAGCAAATTGATCATTTGTAAACTTTCCTTGTTATAAATTGAAGGACTTTGCCCTAAATTTGACACCCTTGATGCACAAAAAAGCCCTAGCTCAAATGATTTGGGAACCTAAAACTTTGAGTACCAATAGGAAAGACATTTGAAGAGGTGGAGAATTTATTTTAATATTTCTAAACTTATGGGGTATGTTGTGCAGCCTTATGGTTTTAAATTTTATTGAATTTTAAACTAGAATAACAAAAGAATGTAAAATATTGAAAAAAAACAATCAATTTTTTTTTTCAAAAAAATTAAGAGCATTTCAATAGGCATGGATATATAATCATTAAAAACTATAAAATTAAAACAAAAATAGTTTTCCGAATTCCACTGTGCTACCTAATGATTTATTATGTCTTTTTCAAAGTTGCCCAATTGTATGTAAATCAAGTCTTTATGAAATTCTTTGGATTACTGCTCCATCTATAATGATGTGGAAAATATGGAAAGAAAGAAATAGGAAAAAATTTCAAGAAAGAACAATGGAACGAGATAATTTGATAAAAAAAAATTGAAGCTTCTATAGTTGAAATTGTGAATAGTAAATTGACAACTTACCAACTACGAGATGTGAAATTTACAAATTGGGATGATAGAATTAGGAATAGGTGGTATAGTTTAAAGATACCTGGGAAATACAAGTAAACAAGAAAGGATGCAAAGTAAATGGTCAACTCCAAGTCAAGGATGGTTCAGATTAAATTTTTACTGAGCTTCCAAAGGCAATCCTAAAACCTTAGGACTCGAGAAATATAAGTAAACAAGAAAGAATGCAAAGCAAATGGTCAACTCCATGTCAAGGATGGTTCAAATTAAATTGAATGTAAATTAATCAATTAAGTGGTCCTAAATTTAAAGTAATGTCCCTAGATAAATTGGAAGTAAATTAATTAATTAAGTGGTCCCAAATTTGAATAATATTATGATGACTTATTTAATTAATCAATTTAATTATTATTAAGGGGAATCATTTAATGTTTTGGGCCTGGTTCTAACTTGTGGACCTATTTGAAATAAATAATAATATAATAAATAAAATGATGTCGGCCCATGGTAACCTTCTGAAAACTTCTTGGAGGCCTTTATAAGGCGATGGTTGGCAGTGTAGGAGAGGATCAAGGAGTTATATTTTCTTGTGTATTTTTTATTCCAATGGAATTGAGTCTTTGTCACAATTTCGGAGGTGCAAGACCCTCCCTAGTTTGTAATTGTAGTTTTGGTGGTTAGCAGCCACCCTAGTCTATCATTGGAGATATCGATTCAAACATTTCACTTGTGCGTGATTGTTCAACTTTGTGAAGTCTTCACTTGAAGACAATCTGATGTAATCTGAGATATATAATCTGAAAATACAAATTCTCTTATCTTTGCAATTCATTATGGTTTTTAGTGAGTGTCCTGTGTTAGAAATTATTCATCAATAATACATTTGGCATTTGTGAACCATATAGTTGATTCATATCAATTACGAGTGTCGAAGGGTGCTAACTATCAAAGGGTGTCAAGTTTAAAAGGGTGTCGAGTGTCATCGGGCACATCACCCATGTTGTCATCAAGCACATCACCCATGTTGTCGTCAAGCACATCACCCGTGTTGTCATCAGGAACATCACCCACGTTGTCGATGGGCACATCACCCACATTGATGATGGGCACATCACCTGCATTGACGTTGGGCACATCACCTACATTATTTTTGGGAACATCACCTGCATTACTTTCTGGCACATCACCCGCATTGGCATCAAATACATCACCAAATTTTCCCTCGGTGACATTCCTGTTGGGTATTTTCCCCTGAGTACATTGTTTTCAGGTATTTTCCCTCAGGAACATTGCCCTTAGGTACTTACCATCAGGTACATTATCATTAGGTACATTATCATTGGGTACTTTCCATCAGGTACATTTTCATCGGGTATTTTCCATAAGGAACATTTTCGTCGGGTATTTTCCCTCCGGAAAATTTTCATTGGGTACTTTCCCTCGGGTACATTATTGTTGGATATTTTCCCTCAGGTACATTACTGTTGGATATTTTCCCTCAGGTATTTTCCCTCGGGTGGCTTCCATCATTTGGTATGTTACAGTTGTTAGAGTAATTATTTATTTACACTTATTAATTAGATCACTTTGATTTAATTAATTAAGTTGTTTATTACTCTAGTTTACTTAAGCTATCTCTTAGGTGCATTATAATTAATATGTATATTAATTATTAATGTGCAACCTAGATTTCTAGTTTTAGGGTTTCGTTCACCTTTATAGGTTGAACTTTGTAGTTTCCTTTTCATTAATTCATATTACAATTTATCTCTCACTTCTTGAGCAACTTCTGATTTCTTCTCTTTCCCTCTTCCTGCTTCTTTCTTGTTACAGTTTTCTTGCATGCAGGTGTTCTTCAGGTTCTATGGAAAAGTGATCGGAGAGCAGTCAAAGATTCAACAGTTGAATGATGCTTTCGGTTCTATGAGCCATGCCTTGGTTTCTCACCCATCTCCATGGAAACCAGAGCAGAAACATGTATCATCATCCACATAATCTTGGAAGGATTCTCCTTCTCAACATTCCTCTATCCCACCTCCTTCACCTAAAGGGAAATTGAAGACAGACAAACCCAAGTGTACTTATTGCAATAAGTTCAATCATGATGAGTCTCAGTTCTTTCAGAAGAAGGTAGATGGATATGCCCAACACATTTCTGAGTTGACATCTCTTCTTCACAAGAGAAAGATTGACATTCCTCCCTCCTCTTCTCACTGGTCTTCTTCATCATCTTCTCAGGAAGATGGGTCAAAAAATGGAAAGGGTCATGCCTTATGTGCATCTACTATAGCTCCCTCTTCTAGGTGGCTATTGGATTCTGGTGCTTCACGTCATATGGAATCTTCTCAGAGTTCCTTCTCATCTTTTGTAGCCTCTCCTACCCCACACATCTTGATGGGGAATGACACTGTTATGCCTGTGTGTGGGCAGGGTTCTATTGACATTGATGTTGGTGAATTCCATGATGTACTATGTGTTCCATCCTTGTCATTGAAACTTCTTTCCATTTATCAAATTACTCACAGTGGGATAGAGAAGATGGTTAAGTTCACTACAGATTCTTTACACATCAGAGATAGTACAATTGGCCACATTGTTGCTACAGGGATAGTTGATCATGCCACCCTCCTGTGCTCCTTCTCCCATTTTGGTCCACCATCTCTAGTGTTGGATAATATCTCTCCTACTTCATGTGTGCCTAGTGAGAAGAAGTCAGGTCACCTAAACTTTTTTGTTGCTCCTAAGATCAGTGTTGTGGCTTCTCCACCTCCTCCTCCTATTGCACCTGCATTTGTTTAGCATGATTCTTCTTCAGGAGTCCCTGTTATGGTCTCTCCCTACATCGAGCCTTCCACTCTAGTTGTTGAGGGCATATCTGAGGACATTCATCTCCTCCCAGCTGATAGATTTAGCTCATATATTGACCCACCTTCATTGACGATTCCATTCCAGGAGCCTCTTTCATTCTCCTTTGGGAACTAGTTAGGCCTTCCGGTTTCACCTCTCATTCTGGGGTTTCCTTGTTGTTTCATGCCTCTATTTCTTCCACATTGGAGTTCCATTGGTTTGATCATTCCTACAGGGGTTCCATCATTCTGGGGGGGCTTTGGTGTCTCATCCCTCTCTCATGGGGGGTTTGATTGTACTTATGGTTTTGAGAGAGTCTCTTGAGCCATTCTTTTTCTATCTCTTCTTGGAGTAGGGTTTTTCCCATGTGGTTTTCTCTATTTATCCACTTTACAGAGATTTGGTTGTGCTTGGGTACCTGATCAGGCCTTGTTGTCGAGACCCACTTTTTTGCTTTCATAGTTGTGCTAGGTTAGCTTACCTCCTGAGCTTCGCTTAAGGGGGGTGTTGGAGTAATTATCTGTTTACACTTATTAATTAGATCACTTTTATTTAATTAATTAAGTTGTTTATTACTCTAGTTTACTTAAGTTATCTCTTAGGTGCATTATAATTAATATTTATATTAATTATTAATGTGCAACCTAGATTTTCTAGTTTTAGGGTTTCATTCACCTTTATAGGTTGAACTTTTTAGTTTCTTTTTCATTAATTTAGATTAAAATTTAGCTCTCACTTCTTGAGCAACTTTTGAGTTCTTCTCTTTCCCTCTTCATGCTTCTTTCTTGTTACAGGTTTCTTGCATACAGGTGTTCTTCGGGTTCTATGGATTTGTCTCTCAAATCATACAACAGTGGTATTAGAGCCAAATTCCTGCCAACCTGTGGAATGCTTGGGATGATTACAGAAATGGAAGAAAGTGATAATGAAGTTATTTCCACTAAAATTTCCAAGTTGTATATCAAATATCAAAAGAGGAAAAATCTTCTAACATTTCAAAAATATCTAATTCTGACAGGAAAAAGTATACATGTGCATGAGGAGGTTATCAAAATCTTAGATGAATACTCAAGTGAACCTAAGGAGATTAAGGCCACCAAATCCTTTGATAGGTACCATGTAAGGAAAATAAAAGAGGAGTTGGATCCTAAATTAGGAACTCAATCAGAATCGAAGGAAGGCCAAACTATGTATAGTTATGAGGAAGTGGTTGATCAGCTTCATGGATATGCAGACTCTACCAATGATCCCTTATAGGAGAAATATCTATAGTTGGTTGAATATGGAGTTTACCATTTGGTTGGGTATGAGGCATGCATGGTTTCCATCTCTTCATGTGAGTGACTTCCTCTTGGGAAGAACAAGTTGCACCTGAGCTTTGAGATTCCAGACAATCATTTTTTGAAAGTGGTTGATTGGCATGATATCATGAAAGGTTGGGATCTAAGCATCGATGTGTTTGATGATTGGCTTCCGTGGGATCCATGACAAAATTTATATTGGAGTGGAGCAGCGGAATATTGATGGAGATTTACTCTTCTTTCCTAAATCCAAGTGTGTTAAGGAGGTGGTTTTTGTGGTCACGGTGTAGTATCAAGATTTTTGGTGTTATGGCTATTGGAATTTGCGCTTGGTTTGGGATCCTAGACCTTTTCAGATGATGGACACTCTTCAGAAGATTGCCTGAGGGCAAGCAATCTTTGGGCCAGGAGAACTGTGATGTCCCCAAATAAATTGAAATTAAATTAATTAATTAAGTGGTCCCAAATTTAAATAATATTATAAGGACTTATTTAATTAATTAATTTATTTATTATTAAGGGGAATCATTAAATATATTGGGCCTAATTGTAACTTGTGGACCTACTTGAAATAAATTATAATATAATAAATAAAATGATGTCGTCTCATGGTAACCTTCTGAAAACTACTTGGAGGCCTTTATAATGCGATGGTTGGAAGCATAGGAGAGGATCGTAGAGTTATCTTTTCTTGTGTATTTGTAATTCCAATTGGAATTGAGTCCTTGTTGTATTTTTGAAGGTGCAAAACCCTTCCTGGTCTATAATTGCAATTTTGGTGGTTAGAAGCCACCCTAGTTTGTCGTTGGAGATATTGAGTCAGATATTTCACTTGTGCGTGATTGTTCAACTTTTTGAAGTCTTCACTTGAAGACAATTTGATGTAATCTGATATATATAATCTGAAAATACAAATTCTCTTGTCTTTGCAATTCATTCTGGTTGTTGGTGAGTGGCCCTGTGTTAAAACTTATTCATCAATAATACATTTGGCATCTATGAACCATATAGTTGACTCATAATAATTAAGAGTGTTGTAGGGTGCCGAGTACCAAAGGAGGTCGAGGGGTGCCAAGTGTATAAGGGTGCTGAGTTTCATCGAGCACATCACTTGCATTTTCATTGGGCACATCTCCCGCATTGCCTTCAAGCACATCACCTACGTTTCCATCGATAACATCATCCATGTTTTTGTCGAGCACATCACCTGCATTTCCATTAGGACATCACTCACATTTTTGATGGGAACATCACCCACATTGTCATCAGACACATCACTCATTTTGTCATCAGGTGCATCACTTGTGTTGCCATTGGGCACATCACACATGTTTCTTTCAAAAACATCACCTAATTTTCCCTTGCTGACATTGTTGTCGGGTATTTTCCCCCAGGTACTTTGTCGTTGGGTATTTTCCCTTGGGAACATTATCCTCAGGTACTTTCCGTCGGTACATTGTCATCAGGTATTTTCCCTCGAGAACATTTTTGTCAGGTATTTTCCCTTGGGAACATTTTTGTCAGGTACATTGTCATCGACTACTTTCCCTCGAGTACATTTTCATTGGGTATTTTCCCTCGAGAACATTGTTTTTAGGTACTTACCCTCAAGTATTTTCCCTCAGGTGACTTCCATCATTTCATACATTACAAACCCCAAGTCAATGATGGTTCAAATTAAATTTTGACTGAGCTTTTAGACGCAATCCTAGAATCTTAGGACCTTGGAAATATAAGTAAACAAGAAAGGATGCAAACCAAATAGTCAACTCCAAGTCAAGGATGGTTCAAATTAAATTTTGACAGAGCTTCTAGAGGCAATCCTAGAATCTCAAGAATAGGATGTATCATTCACCATTCAGATGGATCAATAGTTGTCAATTTAGCCAAACCCATTGGTGAAGAAACAAATAATGTTGCAAAGATGACAACTTTAACAAAAGCTATTCTTTTATGCAAGGATTTAGGAATCAAAAAACAAGAAATATATGATGATTCAACATTAATAATCAATGTTATTAGAACAGGGGCTACTTCCAATTGGAAGTTAAATGCACTTTTACGAAGATCAATAGAACTTCTAAAATATTTCAAAGCAGTTACTATAAACCATATTTATAGGGAGGAAAACCTAGAAGTTGATCATCTAGCTAACAAAGGAGTAGATGGGGTAATATATAACAAAACAGGCTTCATGAATTTATAACAAGGTGAGGAAAACATGGCAAAGAAAATTGAAAATAGAAACATCAGTCCCCAATGATTAAACCTACGTGAAGAATGATTCAACATAGTTCAAATACGGTAATCATGAGTTAAAACTCAATCAAAAAATTATTTATGATTTTAAGATACCTATCAACTTGACAAGGTAGACACACGAACAATGATAAAAACATGACATACATAATGTCATATCACATTCTTCAATAAATACATTATGGTAGGATTAAATAGGCATGTGAAACTAAATGGTTTTAGCAGCATCCCAAATTTAGTAGGCAATATTAATCAGAGTTTAGTGAATGCTAAGTTGGTGGAAGTTAATCATTATAAGTACTGCAAGTGAGTAAGCCTTGAGAACATACTAGAATGAGATTTGATTGTTTCTTTACCCAAGATAATTATATAGATTATTGAGCTCAAAACAAGAGCATTTGCTTTCATTTAAACTTTCAAAGAATAGAAATTCATTGTTGATCTCTGCATTTGGATCATGGATTCCCCCGTTAGGCTTAAGTCCAAGAATAGGCAAACGACATTTCTATATGAGGTTAAGGAGAGACTGAGGAAAATCATGATTTTCACTAATAGTCTACTTGTTCAAGAAGTTCAAAGGATCATGTGGGGTCAGTTTATTTACATTGATCATAAGTATAAGGTCAAAATAGATATAAATACTATTTTGTAGCGTCCACCTTGCATGTGGAGAAAGACAAACAAAAAAAAAACTTCAACAAAAATATTCTTGGAGAACTTGATAAATGTTTGGATAACATCAATGAGGAATTGACTATTCCCCATCCCAAGAATTTTTAAGTGATAGTCATTGGTGGGAAGTTGATTCTTAGGATGCCAATACTAAAAAATGAGGACTTGGGATACTTTGAAGTTTGAAAACCCATTATCAAGAGAAATGTAAATATGGTCAAACTCATGAGAATTAAGAAGATGGAGGGAAGAGTGTGGATGCAGAATTACATGAGGGAGTTGATTCAAGTGATGAGGAAGAAAGACCGGAATTGAGGGCATCGAGCCTTTTACAAGTAGCAACCAGCAGAAATGTCAGACCCAGTTCCTCAACATTTGTTCACCTGCATGTTGCCACTCTAGACCAAAAAGGAAAGGTCATATTTATGCAATCATAGTTCCTCCAATCTGGTGTAGTTTAGTTAGGATACTATTTTAGGAAATCTATTGTATAGGTTTTTTTTTAGTTAATGTCAGTTATACAACAAAGAATTTAGCCATTTCCATTGGAAAATTGTCAGCCTCTCTCAGATTTCATTTTCTTTCTGATCATAAAAAGTTAATTTGTTACTATTTTGATGGACATGTTATTAGTGCAAGATTTTCAAGATTTCCCTACTAAGTGATAACTATTAACTTCATTATAGTATTTTGCAATTTTTATATTTTTCGATATGCGTTGATCGACATGCTAGGGATTTTCCATTTTCTCTATTCCATTTAGATTTTTCAGTCTTATCCAGTCGATGCAGTGGTTTTAAAAAGCATTATCCAATGGCCAAATACTTTATCTTCTCTTTGAACTTTGATTTCTAATACTTTTTTTGAAATGGATTCTCCTTGAAAAAAGGTTGAAATTTTTGTAGCGTGCAGGTTCTGTTTGCATTGCATTGATTTTTTCACAGGGTAGACTTCTTGAAAATAAATCTTGTTTTTGTATGTTTTGTTTTATTTTATGCTGGAGAAAATCAGAAGTTGTTACAATGTAATGAAACAACTTGTGATGGAAAATTGGTCTCATTCAAATATAAATTCATGTGGCTCATCTTACAAACCAATCAGTGTACATGAAGCTAAGACTTGTATCAACAATGAAACCACTCAAAACACCAATTCTTCTATGAGAGATTATATTGGTGTTGCATTAAATTGTGTTGTGGATAAGCATCTTTATACGTTGATGTTGTGCATAAGTGTATATTGGTGTTGGATTAGAAAGATATGTGAAACATTTTCCAAGGCATCGAATCAACAATGGTAAAAATGAAAACCCCTGAAATATTTATTATTCAGATTAATATGTATTATGATTTTTGTTACAAAATTTTTTTAACCCAGATTGGCATCATGGCTTAGGAGTGAGTGAATTCATTGATTTGAGTCAGTTAGTCTATATGTTTGTCACTGTTTTATTTTGGTGTGTTTGAGAGGTTATTATTGTTGGATGTTGTTGAAATTGGCTACTACTTATATTGTTGGCATTCATGTTTTGTCACTGATGTCAACATATGTTTTTGTGGAGGAAGAACAAATTGGTTATTACTGTTGTATGATGACTGACAGAAGTGTACGAATACTGTACGGTTGAATCAGAATGAGCGAAGATGATGATATGTAGAAGGATGTATGGTGATATTATTTATAAGTTCGCTTGGCTTAATATTGTATATTGGATGAGTTATAGATGTTTTAGTGAAGACTGGATACTGTACTGTTGCAGTGATGATTGACAGAGTGAGTCTCTGTGTTTTGAGTATATCTTACAAGCGATGATGATTCAGTTTATGCAAGCTTAAGGGATGATAGAAGACATGTTAAGGAATGTTTTTTATGGGTCAAAAGTCATATGATTTTTGGTGACATCAGTTGTAGCATGTATTCAGGAGGAGACCTATTTGGGGCTGACTTCATAGATGTGGCATGTATTGTGGATTGCAAGCGTGGATTACGGATCTTGGATTATATCTGATGAATTGTAATTGATGTTTACTTGTTATAGGTACCATGTGTATCTTAGCAAGGGGTCAAATAATTACTTGTATATTGGGAAAGCTTAATTGGCTTACCTAATCAATTATTGTAGTAGGGTTATATGAGAGATCTTTTCTTTTGAAAATATGTGTGTATGAAGAGAAGGTGATTGATAGAGACAGAGAAGTGTGGAAGCTGTGAGCTTGATTGTCTGTTGGATGTAGATTAGAGGATATGATTATGGTACTTCATTGGAGTTGACCAAGCAAAGACAGTTGTTATTAGACAGTTCACTGGATTGTATATTTTCTATATACACTTGTGTTTCGGACTGTAAGTCCTTGAGGGTGGCTTTAAGATTTTTTAGGAAGTGTGTCTAGGCAGTGAGCCCACTATTGTTCTTGAATCCTAATAGGGTTTGTCCTTTAATAGGGACTATGTACTGTAATGCATTAAAAAGCTCCTAACAGGGCTAAATCGTTTAACAGGGATACTATACTCTCAGTACATTATTTGTGGGTGCTAATTCCCACCGAGGTTTTACCTTTAACAGGGTTTCCTCGACAACAAAGGTCGATTGTGTTATTGTTTTATCATTTGGATTAAATTTTTGGTTTATAAAGTTTAATGTTTAATAATCTGTCTCACAACCGATTCATCCCCGCACTCTTAGTTGTGTTGGTGGACTGTTATTCCTAAAAATTATAGGGGAGATTGATTATGTGCATATATAAGTATGTACAAATATTTTTTCTTTTTTAGAAATATAAACTGAGAAAGCATGAGGGTTATGGATTTGGTGTATTTTGAAGACAATCATTCACACCACAAACTTTTGTATTTCAGAGATTGAGATTGAGCTATTATGTTGCAATTTGTTGACTACTACATCATTTTATTTCTCGGCGAACCCCAGTTACTAATTATAAAATAGAATAAAAAATAGTTGATCATATTATAATTCTATAATTTTTATGTCATCGGGTCAAAATTGATGTAATTGTTTAAAAAAAGTATAAAGGTAAAAAATGTACATATTTATTTGTGTTGCATTAAATGGTATTGTGGATAAGCATATTTTTGAGGGAGATTAGATTATTTTGTTTAACAAAGTTTATTCTTGACACGTGTGTAGAGGTGGCATATAAGTTTATAGTACTTCTCTTTTCATAGTTCAAGGACAAAAACTTCAAGTTATTTTCTATTAAAAAGACAAGCAAAGAATTTTATAGAACTTGTAAAATTCAATTTTAATTTTTCTTCTATCAATATCACTTCTTTTATTAGTACTTGCCTTGCATTCACTCATGCTCAATCATCAATTAATTTCCATCATTGATAACACTTTATTTGTTCATTTTTTTCTATTGCATACAAAGTATAAACAGAATTAGATCTTCATCGGTATGGAGTTTCTTCGTACAAAATTAACAAAATATCACTGAACTCTCTGTGCTACTAAGAAAAATATTACAGAAATTACAATGTATAATAACTATCAAGCATATCCAAAAAAACTTGTTGTTGTTAACAGCTAAGGAGACTAGGCCTCATCTTCTTCTTTAGCATCATTGGAGTCCAAAGAGACCAAATTGTATCCAATGATCTCATGAGCTCTGCCTCCAAGGTCTGTAGCATTCTTTGGTGGATCCCTGTTCTCCTTTCATTGCTCTGATTGTTTCAATTGCTGGATGAATTCAATAAGGGTAACCTCAAACTCCTCCTTAGTCTTCATGGTGGTATACCCATGGGCAATCTCAACTTTATCTATGGTGGTCTTTTCTTCTCTTATAATTTGAAGGAACTTTCTCTCTTTCATATTAATCACTGTGGTGACCTGCAACACAATATCAAGAAAGATGAGTCTTTTGTGAGACTCGGTAAGATTCATGTCCTTTCCTGCAAGCACATCATTATTTTGAGCCTTCCAAATGTTCCATAATATAACCAAAGATGAGATACACCAGAAGGTGTTACAAAATTTACTGCTACTAATGGAACCTGAGATAATATTCATGGAATTAAAGTGAATTTTATAGGAAAGACCAAACATATTCCAAATTTTAGAGGCAAACAGACACTCAAAAAAGATATGTGCCACAAACTCTTGTTTTTTACAGACTAAACAAGGATTGGGATCCCCCCAGGCTTTTTAAATGGAAGCTTATGAAGAAAGAGTTTCCACAAAAAATAGGTGATCTTTGGCTCCAAGGGTCTACTCCAAAGGAGTTTCAATAATTTATTCCCATCATATTCATGCACCTCAAGACCTCATTTGTGTTAGTAATAACTGAGAGGAGGGGGGGTGAATCAGTGGCCTCAAATTTTTATCTTTATATTAACCACCAATCAAATAAACCTCAGATTATTATGTCCCTACAAGATGCATGCCATGAAATACTTATAATGATTAATTGTCTGTCGGTTTACCTTGTCTGTCCTTATTCTCCTTGATTACTGATAGGCAGTAAAACTATTTACCGAAATATAGTAAATATGCGGAGAATACCGATAAATCCATAAATACATATGTGAAATGTAAAATAGTAAATTAATAAACCATACACACATAACAAAAGGATTTTAACGTGGAAACCCTATTAAGGGAAAAACCAATAGGACCGGTACCCCAATTTTTCACTCTTCTAAAGTGAGCCCTGTTAGGAGCCAACCCTATTAAAGGTTATAAACACACTGTTAGGTGTGACCTCGTTAGATGATTTTATACATAGAGGTTGTCACTTAGTATCGGGCATCTATTGTCTACCATCCTTGAATCAGCCTCCTTCTTAGACTGTCAATAGGCTTTAGGAAAATATAATGCTACTTTCATGAATCAACCTTTTTGGCACTCCTTGGGATGTACCTCAATATATAAAAGACTGTTAAGTCCTGCTCTATTAAGAGACTTGATGCTTCAATGGTTAAACTGAAACACAATGACCTGTTTCTAATGCAACTTGAATTGCAAATTTTCATATCTATTTAATTACATTACCTCTCTGATCAATGTATCAATTTAATTCTTTGTGCTCCACACTTTCTGCTCTGTGATGATGTGCTTCACTGTTCGTCGGTGTCTGCAAAATTCTTTAGCTCTCCTTCAACTTGATTTATCAGGACTATGTGAAGTTAACCTTCATCAGTTTCTCTTTAGCATCCTCTTTCTATTCACTCCCCCTTTTCATGATCCAGAAATGAATTAAGCTTGTCTCTTATATAGACATGATATTCACTGTTTCTTGATTCTTGATTCTTGGCGTGAAAAACAATCCAGCCAATCTGATTTAAAGTATAAATCCTGATTTATCTCATAGTTATCTTTTTGCCAACTGCACAAATCTTGTTTAAATCAATCACTTAACTATGGTCGAATAAAATAATGAAAACAACCAATTAAGTCTATCTTTAGCTCTTGCCAGCTAGATATTTTGTCATTTTCTGAACTCTCTGTTCTGTCAGTCAACTCTGCAGTTAGTCATCGGTGACAACTGCCAGTTCTATTGGTGTGACTCCAGTCAGCTTCAGGATCTCTGTCCGTTGGTCATCATTGGATTTTACTCGTCGGGCAACTTTGTTCTTAGCTCGTCGGGCATCTTGTGATTTTGCTTCATTGGGCAATACTGTCTTCTACTCGTCGAGTATCACTATGACTTTGGTTTTTTGCCTTTACTGATGGTGTGCACTCCATCAGTGTTATCTATCACTTAGTGAATACTTGAATTTTATGCATTGTAGAAAGCATAATCTTTGTTCCATTGATTCTTTGAAGTCTTTGGCATTATATACATGACCGTACAGATGATATCAAGTTGACATCAATGAAAATACAACCCATTAACTGATTTAATGTCTTGCATTATCTTCAACATAACATTATCAAAAATTTAATCAGTTACATATCATCAATATCTCCCTTTGGCATTGATGTCAACATACAATATTATCACACTATACTATTTATAATACAATATGAAATACAATTGTTGAGATTCATCAAACTACCAAACAATTTTTTTTGATAACCAATAAAAATGTTTGACTACTGGTAAGCTCTGTGTTAGCTTAGATTTGATTCTTGCAGTTCTTTGTGTTTCTTGTTATGATGTGTTGCATCTTTTCCTTGTTTCAATATCTCTCTTTTGACTGTTGTTCTTCTTTGATGTCTCTATCTCTTGTCAGCAACTCTCCCTTTGGATATAATCTCTCCCTGTTAGAGTAATATGATAATGGATAATCTTTCTTCTATTTTTGAAGACTGTGATAATATGGATACTTTCTCTCCCTTTGAGTAAAATGCCAAACAAATATCTTACAGATATCGGACATTAATGTCAAGTGATCTTTTCTCTCCATCCATAATATATTCCTTGAATTTCCCTTATCCATCAGTGATACAACAATATGCTCTGGTGCTCAGTTCTGATATATACCTTTCTGTATATAGATGTAGCTTTGAAGTTCATCTTTTTGCTTGCATCAACATGAATGATATTTTGATAATATATAGGCTGATGCAACCTTCAGTCTTTTATTGACTGGTAGACAAGGGTTTGACCCCTAGTCTCTTTCTTAGGTACTCAAATGTATCCTTGGGCAGTGGCTTGGTGAAGATATCAGCTAATTGTTCTTTTGATTGCACATACTCAAGTATCACCTCTTTTTCTTGAACTTGTTCTCTTAAATAATGATACTTGATTGCAATGTGTTTAGTCTTGGAATGCATGACTAGATTCTTGGAAATTTTTATTGCATTGGTGTTATCACAATAGATAATCACTAATTCTGAGATCTTCATATGCATACCTTCTAGCAACTGTTTGATCTATGCAATATTTGAGCAGTTTGCAGCTGCAACAACATATTTTGCTTTTGCAGTAGACTGTGAGATGCATCCCTACCTCTTGCTAATCCATGTGACAAGTTTGTCACCCATAAAGAATGCTCCTCCAGTTGTGCTCTTCTGGTTATCAAGATTTCTGGCCCAGTCAGCGTCGGTAAACACTTTTAGTTCAAATTTGCCTTCTATTTTATACCATAAGCCAAATTCCTTAGTATTCTTCAGATATCTTAGGATTCTTTTCACAGCAGTCATATGTGATTCCCTGGGATTAGCAAAAAATATAGCAACAATTCCTACTGCATGTACAATATCTGGTCTAGTGTGTTCCAACTGGTTTGGAATATTCCATCTTGAATATTTTCAGGACCTCTTTGATGTATTTGGACTGTGTAATGAAAATACCTTCACTTTGTTGAATGATTTGTAGACCAAGAAAGAACTTGATCTCTCAAAACATAGACATCTCGAATTCTTTTCTCATCTCATCAGGAAATGATTTGCATAGCATATCATTGCCTCCAAATATGATGTCATCGACACATATTTCAGCAATCAAAGTGTTAGCATCAGTATCTTCTTTCAAATAAAGATTACAGTTTTCACTAGTCCTTATGAATCCAATACTTATTAGATAGGAATGAAGTCATTCATACCAGGCTCCAAGAGCTTGTTTCAATCCATACAAGGCTTTGTGAAGTCTACATACCATGTTCCTCTTGTATGGATCTACAAACCCTTTTGGTTGCTCAATGTATACCTCTTCTTCAATTATTCTATTTAGGAATGTTGAATTGACATCCATTTGATATACTTTGAATCCTTTGTATGCAACATAAGCAAGTAGTATTCTTACTCCTTCTAGCCTAGCAATGGGTGCAAAGGTTACTCCATATTCTATACCTTCTTCTTGTGCATACCCCTTGCATACTAGTCTTGCTTTGTTCCTTGTGACTTCACCATTCTCATTCAGCTTATTCCTGAATATCCATTTTTTACTAATGACATTCTTGTCATCTGGTGTTGGCACAAGTGACCATGTTTTTTTCTTCTCAATCTGCTCAATCTCATCATTCATAGCACTTATCCATTCTTCATTATCTAGTGTAGCATTCACAGACTTTGGCTCAAACTCACAAATTAAACAATTTGAGGTTAAAGACTTACTTCTTGTTCTTGTACTAGCTTTCTTATCTCCTATGATCTGGATCTCTGGATGGTTCCTTCTTACATATCTTACAAGTACAAGTACAGTTCTTTGTCTATCATCTTGATCATTTTCCTTATCTTCATTCTGTTCTTCATTACCTTGCACATTATCTTGATTATTATCCTAACTGTCAGTAACAACAGTCTGACCGTCGGTTGCAACATTTTGTTGTTCAAGGATTAAGCACTGTTGCTTGGGTAGAGTGTTGGGTTCTTCACAATATACAAACTTTTTGTAGTCCTCTGGTTCTTTTGTGCTTTCTAGCTCATTCTTTTCTGCAAACTCATCAATCTTTACATTTTCACTTTCAACTATTTTGTTAGAGGCCTTGATAAGACATTTAAAATCTTTTCTTTTGGTAGAATACCCCAGAAAAATACCTTCATCACTTTTGGCATCAAGCTTTCTATTTCTATCATCCTTTAAGACATAACATTGACTACCAAAGATCTTGAAGTAACTTAAATTGGGTGTTTTACCATACCATAGCTCATAAGGTGTCTTCTTTGTGTCCTTCAATTGTACTCTGTTTAGTGTATAAATAGTAGTGCTCACAGCTTCCCTCCAGAAGATTTGGGTGATGTCTTTTTCTATCATCAGTGTTCTTGCACAATCAACTATCGATCTTTTCCTTCTCTCAGCAATCCTATTTTGCTGTGGTGTTTTTGGTGCAGAAACCTGTCTTTTTATACCATGCTCATTACATAAATTAGTGAATTCATCTGATATAAATTCTCCTCCTCTATCTAATCCCAAATATTTCAAATCCTTACCCCTTTGTTTTTCTACCATAGTCTTATACCACTTAAACATCTTAAATGCTTCAGATTTATCTTTTAGAAACAACTGTCATCATTCTAGAGTAATCATCAACAAAGAGAATAAAATATCTATCTCCATAATTGCTCTTTGTCCTTATAGGTCCACATAAATTAGTATGGACTAATTCTAGAATATCATTAGATGTATGAGTTTTACTTTTGAAAATAGACTTTGTCATTTTACCTTTTTGACAATTTCTGCACATGATGTTGTCTGGCTTTGTCATTGTCGGTAAGCCTCTTACATTTCTTCTTCTGCTTATTTTTATCATGTTGTCAAAATTCACATGACACAATCTTTTGTGCCACAACCATATGTCTTCGTTTCTATTCATTAAGCAAGTGGTATTAGTATCATTCAAATAGAATAAGTTACCTTTAGTTTGTTCACCGGTACCAATCATTTTTCCTGATTCATTGAAGATCTTTACCTTCTTGTTCTCAAATGCTACTCTATGACCTGAATTATTCAGTTGAGAAACACTCAACAGATTATAATTCAATCCTTTTACCCAATAAGCATTTTCACATTTAATCAGGTTATTCAACATTATAGTTCCTTTACCTTCACCTAGACAAGGTGTATCATTACCCATTCTTACTGTACCACCATTATAATACTCAAAAGTATAAAAATTTTCTTTGTCGCCGGTCATGTGGTGAGTGCAGCCACTATCTATAATCTAGATGTCATTCTTGCTAACCTTAGATATGAGTGCATTTTCTACATACCTTTCATCTTCATCTGAATCATCTTTCACAGCTACAAATACCATCTTGATGTCTTCATCTAGTCCGATGTCAGTATCTTCATCTTTGCAAGCAGCTAGGTAGCTAGCCTTCTTGCCTTTATCCTTGTAGTCTCAGGTATCTCTTCTTTCGGATTGTCGGTAACTTTTGTAATCCTTGTTATCACCTCTGTCAGATTTATTCTCAAAAGATTGGTCATTACCTTTGTCATCTTTTCTTTTGTTAGGACATCTTACAGCAAAGTGTCCAATCTCTCTACAATTAAAGCATACAAGTGGTAACTTGCCTTTGTATTTAACTTTTTCTCTCTGCATTCTCCTTTCCATGAGTGCTTCTATTTCATCTAGATCTTCTTCTTCACTTTCACTTTCACTATCTCTTCTAGATGTGTGTCTTTGACTTGATTTGCTTATTCTCATAGAAGACTTAAA
>MU224887.1:638760-654662 GCA_018584345.1 Thuja plicata
AGGGTGATAATCTTTGTGCAAGGAAAAAAGTAATTGCCCCAAGACACTCGTCATATCGTGCCCTCACTTGCGTTTGGAGTCGGCTAATACAGCATCATGACTAGAGCCATTGCATGCTTGGTGATGGTTGTATTCTGATTAGCATTTGAGGGTGTACCTAAGTCAACGAGAAAAGATTTTCATCCTCCACCTAGAGAATAGGAAAAGATGTGTGTTTGATTCATCCCTTTAACAAATGCAAAACTGTTTGACGTGTCAGAAAGATCACTAAAAAGATAAGCTCCTCACAATAATCAATAAATTTTATACCCTGGAGTACAAGTGTTTTTCACGCCCTACAATACCTCTTGATGCAATTTGGAAATAAATAACTTCACGTTCCTCAAAAAGCAAATTTTTCAAAATGGACCAAAACTGACAAAACCATCATAAAATCACATCCCATTTTTCCTGAGTCGTATCCACCATGATAAGCTACCACAAGAATTCTACTATTGCCAATCTTTCTAGGACATATTTTGGTAGTACATGTGGAGGTTGAGGGAAAGCATACACTCTTATAACAGAAAAATTCCTAAAAAAAAACATATCACCCCAATTGTGGTTAATTGCATTGTCAATTTTAAATGTTAGGGGTCTAAGTAATTTTCTAACTAGTAAAGGAAATCTATTCCTCACAATACCTAACATGTTCATTATTGGATCCACAAAATCACTATAAAAAGCAATGGAATTAGAGAAATGGTGACTTCTATCCCATAACCTAGTCTAGAGTTGAAGCGGAACAATTCCTCCTGCAATCTTTGTCTCATTGATGAACTCTGGGTTGATGTGGCCAATATTGCAATAGAGGATCAAGTGCATCAACATGGATTAGTGATTGAACTTGAAGCTTTTCAAATCAGTCTTTGTCGTCATCAACTCAGTGTGCATTACATTGATTATGTGCCCCACATAATCAAACTCCTTGTTGGTGTACAGGTCTTGAACATTTGTAGCCATGAAATAAATGTCAGGAGTCACTGTCAAACCTCCATCGATTCTAATAAATTTGTGTAGACCATAGATGGCATTCTGGAAATAAGGGAAAAAAAGCTCAATATCAAATGAATCTGCAACCTTCTTCGGCAACAACCCTGCCTCTTTATTTTGTCTAGGAATATGCTTCCTCATAACTGTTCGCAAGTGATCAATTTTGTGTAAAATGATTCACTTTTTGGTTTTCATTTATGAAAACACATCTGGTTTACAGATCAATTCCTATAAAGTTAAGTTTTGCTAACTCAGAAATCAACTAAGTACAGAAGCAGAGATACAAAAGTATTTTGGGTATCGAAGATTGAGATCGATGAGTTATGTCATGCAAGCTTAGAGGAAGATAGTATGGGGTATGTGTGACCTCCACCTAAGATCAATTTTTTTTTGGTAATGTTTACAGCGAGTGAGAGAGAATTGAAGACAGACATACTGCAACAGAACAGTGATACAGAGAAGTTGGATAGTAGCGATGATTAAGGGAGTATGACGTGGACTCATGGAAATTGGAGTTGGATTATGGTTGATGATAACCTATAATTTGACTATGTAAGAGCGCCAACTATGCATTTGATATTTACTTTATTAAATGTATTTTGTATTGAAAGTTGACTATGTAATATTTCCATTGAGAGCCAACTTGGTGAAAGAGAAAGATATATATGTAAGATCTTTTTGTGGAAGTAGAATATATACATGGATTGATGATATGTTATGAGATAGATGTGAATGACAGAGAAGAGGATGATAGAGATCATTGATGAGCTATAAACAGGAACTATCTAAGCATTAGAGATGCTTTTTAATGTTCTTTACTGAGAACATTTTGTAACAAAATTCTATTGTAGAGTTGTATGCTTAGTTGGCCCCTAACAGGGTGTTGTATGTGTTTAACAGGGTTGTAATTCCTTTAACAAGTAAATGTAATATGTAATATTCATCTCCTAACAGGGACAGGTCTCCTAACAGGGACACTATACTTTAGTGCATGCTTGTGGGTATCATCCCTATCGGGATTTTCCCTTGGCCAGGGTTTCCTCGACAACAAATTAAGGTGTTATGAGTATTGTGTTATTTTCTTATGTTCTTTTCATTTCTGCAAGCTTATGGTTAATGTTAATTGGTTGAAGAATTTAATTAAGTTCAGTAATACTGATTCACCCCTCCCCCCCTCTCATTTTATCCAATCCTAACAATTGGTATCAGAGCTTTTGGCCCTTGGAGAGAAAGTCTAACAGCTTAAGGGAGATCAGAATGGATTTGGATAGGTTGCAAGAAAACTTTGATTTTGCACATGAAGACCTTGACAAAGCAAAAACAGAGAATGAAGAATTGAGATTCAACATTCGAAGAGCTAAGAAATTTATAAATAAACTCAAGGAACAACTTGAAATTTCCAGAAGTCAAAGACAAGATCTTATGGTTCAGATAAAAGAGGATTCAGACGAAGATAATCCAGATCAAATAAAGCAACTTAAAGAAGAAAATAAAACCCTAAAACTTGAGAATGAGGCTATGACTAAAGAAATTTAGATACAAAAGGATGCTAAGAAGAAAGTTGAAGAATCTCTAAACAGTGCATTAGATCAAATGAAGAATGAGGCTGACAACTACAAGAACAAGTATCTAGAACTGGAGAAATACAATCAGATCATAAAAGGTGAACTTGTTGAGGCAAAGAAACACATTGAGAAACTTCATACCAGCATTTATTTGATTGATGAACAAAGAGACAGACAGAAACCTAAAGGTGATATGACTGGTATTGGCTTCAATGAAGCTGAATGCTCAAAGAATCAGGAAAAGAAATCTGATGAGAAGATTGATGCTGAAAAACCTCCTATTGAAGAACCTAGAGAGAAGATCAGACCCTTCAAAGGTAGATTCTTTAGTTGTAACAAATTTGGACACATGAAGAGAGACTGCAGAGGTAATGCCCTTTTTAAAACTTTTTATGGTTATTGTTTTAATTGCAATGGATATGGGCACAAGAAAGAAAAATGCAGGAAACCTAATCAACATGGATATAAACAAGACAATGGAAGAGAACCTACATGTTATTAATACCATAATCTTGGACACATTGCAAATTATTGAAAGCTGCAAGTAAATCAGGAAGGAAGACCTCTTTTATGCTACAAATGCAATAATCCAGGACATATAGCGAAGTTTTACAGGTATAAGTGAGTAGACCATAGAAGAGTACCACCTCCTATGAATTCACAGAAGAGTGGAAGTGATATTGGCAAGAGTGTTGTGGATTTGAAGAATGATTTTGACAGTTGTTTTAAGAAAGTAGAAGATAACAGCAATGGTAAAATTTGGAAGATCAAAGAAACTAGTGAGACACTAGTTCAGGGAGAGACAGTAGATGCTACTAGATCTTCACCTGATGGAAGCAAAGCAGAATCGACCTAATTGGCTGATCATGGCCTTAGGGGCAACATTGGATACAGATATCAAAGTATATCTAGCCCTAAATTTTTTGGATTAAGCTCGAGCGAGCTTAGGTATGAACATGGCCGACATAACGCAGTATACATCTAAGAGTGCAAGATCATCTGATGCATATATTGTGATCACGAGATTTACAGTCGAATGGATAGTATTGAGTAAAATAAACCCTTCTAACTTAAACTTGTATAAAGTACCATACGATGATTTATTTCCTTACCATTTGACAAGAGCGATCTAAGGAGATCAGAGAGCAACGGAACTCAGTCTATTCTACAATTTCCGTGCGTGATTGATTTAAGCAAAAACTCATAATTCAACGGAATAGAGGTATTTACATCATCTAGCTATGGATGCACCTATTATTTACAATGTCGTAGATCGACCTAGGTATAAATTCAAGAAACATCCATTCAAGTCTTGTGAAGAAGATCCCGAAGGAACATTTTCTCAGACCCCTCATGGTGTATTACATGTAGAAGATATTAGGGCTTACATTCATTATAAGTATGATATACTTGGTACTGATGATATTTCCACTGACATGGAGTATATGACTGAGAAAGGAATTATGAAAGATGAATACAAACACATTGATCAGTTGAGCATAATGAAAATTCTGGATTTGTATGAATTCGACGAAATAGAATGGATCAAGATATTGTTGAGTAGAGTACATGATCAGTTCATTTGGATAGGCGAACAGCCTATGAAGATCTATAGTGATTTAATTCATGAGATTACTGGACTGGACAACACTGGGATCATTCCTGTTGTAGAAAAACATGTGAAGAAATATGTCAAAACCCTAACTCACTTGAAATGGGACAGGCGAGCAATGATAGTAAATGACATCTTTCTATGATACTTGGCTACAAATTCTACTACAGCAGTAAACCTAATTTGGTATCTGCAGGAGTTATTATGATGGCATGGAGAATGGTGAAATAAAATGTGAAATATAACATATGCAAAGTATTGGCACAACAATTTTTGGAGAATGTTAAACTGCTCAAGAAAGACAAATCGAAGACCTTTAGATTTGGCTTACTATTGATGCATATGTTTATACACATTGAACACAAATTTCTTGGCATGTACCCTAGTGGTTGGAGAAAAGGGATACCTTCTGGTATTCAAATTTCACAGAGCTACAGAAGACAGAACAGAACATGGGTTGATGGGGAATTGTTTGGTATGATTAAGATTCTTCAAAGGCAAATGAAAACTAGATACAGATTACATGAAGACATTGTTGAAAAATACAAGGATACAATCTATTTTATGGTTGAAATTTATTGTGTATGCTTTGAGGCAGTCACACCTAGGAAGAAATGGTGTTATCCAATGGGATATGAAGTAAGTTAAGAGGTATTGACCATGCAAGTTGAACATGTTCTTGCATTTGAGATTGATACATCAAAAGAAAGATGGGGTACATATGAGGATAAATTAGCTAAGGTAAGAGAGGAACAGACTAGAGGTCTGAGGAAAAGGAAAATTGATAACATTATACATGAATGTGGTGTTAAGGCAGGATTGACAGAAGAAGAGTTGAAAGAAGTGAAAATGAAAATGGAAGAACGGTCTTTTGGTTTGGCAAGTGCTAGTACTACATCCCTTCCCACTCCTGGAGTACTAATGGTAGACAATTCACCTCCTCCATCACAACAGACATCACAAATTGAAAACATTACTCCTAGAGTAAACACAAGATCTAGCAAGCAAACATAATCTATGGAACCAAGCACTACGAGAGAAGAGAAGAAACCTGAGAAGAGTAATCAAGCATGGAATCCTGACTTGAAGATGATAGAGAAGAGAGCTATAGAACAAGGGAAGCTAGTTTCAATTGACAAATACTATGACAGGTATGATGAGACTGACAAACAAAAAATTGAAGATGTTGTAGTTAATCACCTACTTGTTTTCAGAAAGACTCTATTGGAAGTTGAGAGAAACATACCTGAAGAACTATATGGAAGATTAGAGACAAGGAAACAGTTAGCTCAAATTGAAGATGAAACAATCAAAAATTAGGAAATTGACAACAAGTTGCCTGTGATATCCTTACAAGAAAGAGAGAGAATATTCAAGGAATTGAAACCTTTGTTGAGGACTAAAGTAAGACTGCTCAAAATCATGGCAAGAAAATATGATGAAGTCATTGAGGAAACTCAGAAGGCACTGGAGAAAATATTGATGAACACTAGTCCTGAGAAGCCTCCACCTCCTAAAACCACTTCGCCTACACCATTAGGAATGGGAGAAAGTTCAAAGACAGTTGAGGCAAATGCTGAGAAGAGTGAAGTTGATTCAAAACCAGATTTTTATGTTCTGGTGTGCCTGTGACACTTGATACATTACATGATGAAAAGGACCCATTTGCAGGGAATGTGGACAACAATATTGCGGATGAAGCAGAGAAGAAAGAGGAAGAAGAGAAGAAGGAAGAATAGAAAGAGGTAAACACATCTTCCATCTCATTGTTGGCAAGCAAAGATAAAATAACAGAAGTTAATGTTGACTACATGGATGAAGATGAGCTAGTAAAATTAGCTTTTACTGCACTAACTAAAGTCAAGGAAAGATCAAAACAGAAAGGTGATAAAAAGGCTAAAGTGATTACCAGGGAAATTGATACTGTGAACAAATTGCTTCTAGTACCTATTGTTTTCCAGCATAGATATGACATTGAAAATCTAAAGATAACACTTGATGAATTTGATGGATATTATGATAATTTGATAGAGATTGAAGAAGAGAAGGCATAAAATAACTATTCAGAGAAGAAACTATTTGAAGTTTGCAAGTCTATTGCATGGGACTTAGGCATTCTGAAAACTTGTTTGACAAATGTGAAGAGTGTCATTGCATATGGAAGAAAACTGTTTAGTTACTGTATGAATCCTATTAGGCATGTTCATAACGTTGAAGACATTATTGCCAAGGAGAGGGCAACTCTGAACAATATGATGGACAGTTGTGAAACCTCTTCACAATTTGTAATGGAGTTAGACAAGGAAGTAACAAGAGTTTTGGTGAAACTCAGTGTATTGGATATTGAGAAAGGGAGAGTATTAACAAGATTCAATTTGCTGAAGAGTTTAATCACTCCTAAGCTATCCATACTTGAGGCACATCTATCAGACTTAGAGAAAGTTACAGAGTCATTGACTAATTCTATGCCTACAGAGTTGAAAGAAGCAGAGACCACATCATTTGCATTGAATGGAATAATTCATGTTAGTCAAATATTGTTTAAAACATGGAGTACAGAAGTGAAGATCTTGGAAGATTCCTTTCAAGATATTTTGAAACTGGTGAGCAAGCACTAATCCTATTATTTTGTATGCGCCTTTGTCATTTTTTTCAAAGCGAGAGAAGAGAAGAAAAAATGGATGGGAGAAGAGATAAGAAGGAAGTAATAAGGAAGGAGATAAAATAGAGGAGACAGTTTTGTTTTGTTGGAACACTTAGTCATTTTTTTGTTAAGTGTTGTCATCAATGCCAAAGGGAGAGATTGTTGGAAAGTGATCAGTTTTGTGTAAAGTGATTCACTTTTTGGTTGTCATTTATGGAAACACATATGTTTTAAAGATCAATTCCTATAAAGTTAAGTTTTGCTAACTCAGAAATCAACTAAGTACAAAAGCAGAGATATAGAACTATTTTGGGTATCAAAGATTGAGATCGATGATTTATGTCATGCGAGCTTAGAGGAAGAAATTATGGGGTATGTGTGACCTCCACCTAAGATCAATTTTTTTTTGGTAACGTTTACAACGAGTTAGAGAGAATTGAAGACAGGCATACTGCAGCAGAACAGTGATACAAAGCAGTTGGACAGTAGCGATGATTAAAGGAGTATGACGTGGACTCCTGGCAATCAGAGTTGGATTATGGTTGATGATAACTATAATTTCACTATGTAAGAGCACTGACTATGCATTTTGTATTTACTTTATTAAATGTATTTTGTATTGAAAGCCGACTATGTAATATTTGCATTGAGAGCCGACTTGGTGAAAGAGAAAGATATATATGTAAGATCTTTTTGTGGAAGTAGAATATATACATGGATTGATGATATGTTATGAGATAGATGTGAATGATAGAGAAGAGGGTGACAGAGATCATTGATGAGCTATAAACAAGAACTATCTAAGCATTAGAGATGCTTGTTATTGTTCTTTACTGAGAACATTTTTTAACATAATTTTATTGTAGAGTTGTATGCTCAGTTGGCCCCTAATAGGGTGTTGTATGCCTTTAACAGGGTTGTAATTCCTTTAACAAGGAAATGTACTATGTAATATTCAGCTCATAATAGGGACACTATATTTTAGTGCATGCTTGTGGGTATCATCCCCACCGGGGTTTTCCCTTGGTCGGGGTTTCCTCAACAACAAATAATGGTATTATGAGTACTGTGCTATTTGCTTATGTTCTTTTCATTTCTGCAAGCTTATGGTTAATGTTTAATTGGTTGAAGAATTTAATTAAGTTCAGTAATATTGATTCACCNATTCCCCCCCCCCCCCCCCCTCTCAGTATTATCCAATCCTAACAATAACCCTTCTAGTGTAGTAACTTTTTTGTCTATGAAACAGAGCCTCCTCTTCTGCTAGGTCAATATCCACGCTCATAGGTCCCTGAAGGTCGAAAGCTTGATTAAAAGTTGATGTCTAACATGAAGAGTATAGACTTGTCCTACCTATGGAAATCTTGTGTCACTGGATTGTATGCTTCAATTAGCACTTTCATGAGGTCTACATCCAAAAATACCTCAGGTACTACCAACTTTCCCAAGTTCCTGTCCCATGGGTTTGAAACAGGAGGGCCTCTCAATCTATTGTTATAAAAATACATGAAGAACTCATACCTAGTTGTGTTTGGGAAGACAACATCCCTGCAAAATGCATAAGGGTCCCTCCATTCATAAGCGTTAGCTGATTGCAAATTTGAGGATCCAGGCAACAGTTTCATCCATTCTTCAGCGTATATGTTTGGCCTCTTTATTCTTGAAGGAAAAATATTTCCTAGTACTACAACAACATCAGGAGATCCTTGTTCTGTCATTTTTTATGTATACTAAACTCTAAGCAGTAAGCTCCTTTTCTGCACTTAAAGGTTTCAACTCTCTGTTGCTCTTCGACTTTGAAAATTATGGATGCTCTATGAAGTGTGAACTGTCTTTAATAACTAATAAGCAACTCACAACTAGCCACCAGACCACCAACTCTATTAAAAATTAAAATCTCATCAAGCGCACACGCATGAAATTAGTAATTACCTTTTTCAGAAAAGTGTCACTATCAACTCTCACTTCCAGCATAGATTTGGCGGTGATCTAAGAGAAAATAATTGGCCTGTTTCTGAAGTTACGCTAACGGTACATCTAACCCTAGGTCCCTATCTCAACTTTGCTAAATTGCTACCTGCAAATCAGGGGCCTTGGCCCTTTGAATTTGAAATCCTAAAACTTTGAGACTTGTGAAGTCACGCAACACCTTTTCGAAACTTCGGGACTGTTAAACTGACCAGGGAAATGAAACTTTGAGATGTTACGACACAGCCTGGCATGACACTTGTACTTTGTAAGTTGCAACCACCATCACAAACGGCCAAGAAACCCCACCGAAGCTCTGCAAACATTCCATTCTTCGGCATTTTCCACGTGGCATGCAACTTACTCTCACTTTTCAACACCTTACAAAGTTATGCACGAAGTTAGTCAAAACTTCGAAACCCCTAACCATCATAAAAATTTAACCGTTTAGAAGTTACGAAACAGCCAGGCGTAACTTCAGAACCCATCACCATCATAAAACTTAACCGTTGAGAAGTTACGAACTTACGAAACAGCCAGACATAACTTCGGAACTCCTAATTAACCATCATAAAAACTTAACCGTTGAGAAGTTACAAAACATACAGGCATAACTTCGGAACCCATCACCATCATAATAAATTAACCGTTGAGAAGTTATGAAATAGCCAGGCGTAACTTTGGAGCTTGGAGTGGGTTCCAAATTTCCATGTTCCATGTGGGATTTAGATCTCAGAAGCGTCAGACTTCTCATTCAGTCAATGAAGTGAATCGTGATTTAGCATTCTGAATCAGTTAATAGGTATTTATAATTTTATACAAAATCACAATTCACACTCACAGATACTTCAAAGTTCAAGTTAATTAATAATTACAATTTACATATTTTTAAATTTAAAAAACTATTGTTCAATTTCATGATTCACGTAACATGTTACTATATTGACTATTTAGTATTGAAATTTGAAGTATGAGCAAATAACGCGTAAAACTAAAAATAGTAACACTAATTGAAAAAGAGTCTTCTAGTTCTCATATGTATACAGTATTACTATTAAATTCAAAAATTGGTATTAGGTGTACATAATACTGGTAACTGAATCACTGATTGAGATTCACTAAGTGATTGAAGTTCTGAACGGTTGTGGTTTCCCCAGAAGGAGAAGCGACAAGCTTCCAATCGTTTCCAAAGCCAAAATGAAAAGTACATTCGAATTTTGTATTTACAAATTACAAGTAACAAAAAAATTCCTAAGATCCATTTAACTTTTAGAGGAAATTACAAAAGCCTAGTCTAACAGTCCGACAGTCGACTCCTACATATCCTAATACTAATAGACTAATAGTAATTTGTTAATATGTTATAGTATAAAAAATAATATAATAATATTATCCACAAAGAAAAAAAGATCAGTCGATGCGCAAACCAGCAAATAACTGGATCATCTCTTCTTGGAACCCCTCCTGGTCGAAGCCATGATCGTCAAAAATGGCGCGCATCTCCGCCTTGTCATTTTCTACTTCGAGTTAGAACATGTCGCTTTGGTATCCGACATAACTGGTAGCATGATCCCATGCTGCAGACATAAGATGACTGAGGACATCCTACTGAATCTCAGCTCATATCCCGTAAATGAATGTTGATGAATCACAGCTCATATCCAGTAAAACTATCATTTTTAATGTTTAATCAAAATCTTGGCCTGGATTATGTACTACTCAAGTTACGCAGACTGCCAGCGTGTCCTTAGAACCACCATATCCTAGCTGCGATTTTAAATTTTGAACTGACAACTTGGCAGCCACATTAAATTTTGAAGGGATGTTTCACATAAGGTGAATTGATTCCGAAAAGAAAAATAATGAATGTTTACGAATCACAACTCATATCTCGTACAAATTATCTTTTTTAATGTCTAATAAAAATCTTGGCGTCGATAAGTCTCATTAATTGCACTTCAGTGTTCAATGTCATTGTAACTTCGCGGTGAAGTTACGCAGACTGCCAGCGTGGCCTCGGAACCCCCATATCCTACCTGCGATCATAAATTCTGAAGTCACGCACACTGTCAACATGTCCTTTGCGTAACTTCATGGCCTTCAACTCCAAATTGACAACATAACCGCCAAAGTCACGCACACCGTCAACCTGACCATTACGTATCTTCGTAACTGTCAGCATCGACCCTCCTTTTAGCCTGCCGAAGCTACGCGCACTGTCACTAGTCACCACAAACTGTGTCGAAGCTACGCAAATGTCAAACTGTCAACCACAAACTTACTTGACCTTTGCGTATCTTCGTGGCCTACAACTCTAAACCGCCAACATAACAGCCGAAGTCACACACATCATCAACATGACCATTGTGTATCTTTGTAACCATTAGCCATTGACCCTCCTTTTAGCCTGCCGAAGCTACGCAAACTGTCCTCACAAAATGGTCATTATTAAATGACATTTAGCACCCAACTTGACACGTAGTCCTATCGCTATGTTTTGAATATTCGCCAATATATATTTTTTATACTATAAATACTATTTTTTATTTGTCAATATATATTTTTATACTATAAATACTATTTTTTATTCGCCAATATATATTTTGGTCGTTCTGAAACAAAAACACAATTCGCCAAATGAGATTATTTTTTTCCTGTTAATGTTTGTAGCTTCAATCGTATGATCATTAGAATACATATAATATATGTTGATTAATAATAATATAATATATATGTTAAAATTATTATTAATCATATGAAATTTAATATTCAATATTAAATTATTATATTATTCTTAATTAATAATTGATTGATGAAACATTATAAGATTGATTAAATTATAATTAATGGGAAGAGGCATGTCCTTTCTTATAATAATAATGAATAGACATGTCCCATGAAGGGACATGTCTCTCCTAGCCTCATTCCCAATATAAATGAAAGAGAGATTGTTGCATTTGGAAAACACATACAACATACAGTGCTATTACATTTTCAGATTTCCTAAAACTTAACATGGTATCAGAGCGAGACTTCAAATGTAAGAGAGTAGTTTGTTGATGGTGAATGTGTGATTGTCTCAGAAAATACTGTCTTGGTAAAAGGACCGTGTCTCACAAATCTACCGTTGGATTTTTCTAAATTTCAGATATGTTGGTGAAAAACTAATTTCAGAGAATCTCACTGAAGCGATTAGAGAGAAAATATTGAGTTCAGAAGTTATGACAGAATATGTATGGGTCTATGTGAAATTCCTGAAAATGACTTTCATTAAAGAGATATATTAATTTGTTACGGTCGTGGTCAAGCAATAACAAAGAAGCATGCATTCAAGGAAGGGTGTCTATTTCTATAAAGAAATCATCAATTATATAGTGTCAACTCCCCTAGATAAATCATGTCATTTCATAAGAAGACATGAGAATTGTTCAAAGATATCAGAGTGGGAATTGTACATTGTGGGGGCAGAATAATAACCAATGTTATATTTCCATGCTTAGTGTGGGGAGATAATTCCAAGGGGAGATGTCTCTCAAATAATATGATAAGGTGTTTTATGATTTGATGTATATGGACCTTTATTGAAGCAACTTGTGTCAAGGATGTTGATGCGCAGATAAGTATTTATTATCTTTGAATATTACATTTATCTACTCATTATAGTCTCTCTCTCTCTCATCTGTATTTCTATAGATACTATATGAGCTATTTGTCTTGATCTTTTCTGGAGATGCTCTTGCAGGAAAAAGAAGATTAGATTCAGAGGGAGTCTGACTCTTCAGAGGGAGATTAAAGATTACCCTGATCCTTTTCCTTGATGGTTGAATAGATTAATAAAATTGTCATTGACTAATTAGGAAAGATTTCACAAAATTATTTTTCTTGAATAGAATTTGACATTAGGATAGATTATATAGTTTTTGTTAACTGAAATTAGAGGTATTTTTTCAGGGAAAAATATTATCTCCTATCGGCTCACTGTTGCATGCACAAAAGCATGCCACTGCTAGTGTATATATTATAGACAGAGATAGTGGAGTTAGGGCAATTTTGTTAGTTGCCCTGTTTTTGGCAAATACATAGTTTATACAGCTTCGATTTGTAGCCTAAAGAAATATCGATAGACTGGTTATTATACATTATTAAAATATGTTATCTATCATTAAGTTTGAATTACATCTGTTGAAGCAAATATGTGGAGCCCTTATCAGTAAGATAGTATCCTATGTTTTCAATCTTTTGTATTATGGAAATTTATGGAAATAGGTTTTGTATGAGAAATGGTCTCTGGATAAATTAAGGGAGAAGAATACAAAATGAATTAGGCCTCGATTCTTGAAAAGGGGGGGGGTGTTATCTGGGTAGGCAATTTTGACATGACAATATGTTACAAGACAATAGGCAATTTGTTTCCTTTCTTCATTTGCATGATAAAGGAGAAAAGTGCATACAGTTATACTGATAATTAATGGATTGCAAATAAACATATTGTTATATTGATAGTTCCAACAAGTAGAAATTGAATACTTGGTAAATCAAAAAATGGTGATTTCAAAAGGTAGTAGTGAGGTTATAAACAGTAATGATTTCTACCATTTTGAAGCATTAAAAAATGGAAAATCATATATAAGAAATATGTAGTAATTATCTTGTAGTTGTTAATAGAAATATATGAAGAGTTGTTAATAGTCATAGCTCCTTACTTGAATTCTTCTCACTCAAGAAGTATATGAAATTTGGCTTTTATTAGATTTTATTATGAGGAAGAAATTGTAAGTTCGGTAAATAACTGTGAATTTGAGTAGAGATGCATTTTGGATTAGGATTAACAAGATTTCATAGGATATGTGGAAATCTGCATTTTTCTTGAGCATAATCAATAAGGGAAACTCAAATAGCTTAGAAGCACACAAATGGCTTCAAGAATTAACAACAAATTGTCTTAATCAAACTATATAGGTAAACACAGTTAATTTAAGGTTTTCTCTGCTAAGATAGGAAGTTTTTTACTCTCAACTTCTGTCTTTTATTGATAAAAAAAATCAATATTAATAAATTAAATGTTTAAATGTATTACTATTTATAAACAAAGAATATTATATTATATTTGGTAAATTTAATTTAAAATTTTAATTTTCTAAAAATTATGTCAGTTTTATTTATTAAATATTAAAAACTATCAAATTAAAACAAAACAATATTAACTTCAATTAAAAAAATTCAAAATTAATGAATTAAATATTTAAATGTGTTACTATTTATAATCTCACAATACTATTTCATTTGTTAAATTTTATTTGAATATGCTAAATTTTAGTATATTTGTCAAATATAATTTAAATATTTTAAATTTGTTAAATTTTATAAAACTAATAATTTCTAATCTAAATTGAATATTTGAAAATAAGTCAATTTGATTTATTTAATATTAATACAAAAATAAAATAACACAATATTAAATTAAATTACGTTGAATCTGTGTAGGGATTGGCTGTCGGGAAATTGTCAACCATCCTGGCTTTTCTTCCACTGGCAACCTTTCCCGGTGGTTTTCCCCGCATTGGTTGTGCACTCATTGTTCGAGGTATGACGTGTTGTCGAATGGTAGGGGGTGTTTATTGTTATTCAATGCAATGTATGCATGTCTTGCTTGGTTGGTATGGAGAGAGTTTTGTGGGTGCAAATTTGACTTTTTCGTTATTTTCGACTATCGTTTCTTCTTCTCTCTATTGTTATTGTGTTGCAGAGTAGAGTGGGTTGTTATTCTCTAGTTATTGTGTGCTTGTGTTGCAGAGCAGAGCCGCCATAGTTATTCTTTGGTTATGTCATGGAGCAGGGTGCATTTGTAGTGTGTATTTTGTTCGTCGTCGTTATTTTTTGGTTATGTTGCAGACCGGATTTGCTTTGTAGTGGGTATTTCGACCGTCATTGTTATTTTTTGGTTATGTGGTAGAGCAGAGTGGGTTTGTAGTGGGTATTTTGTCTGTCATCGTTGTTTTTTGGTTATGTTGTAGAGCAGACTGGGTTTGTAGTGGGTTTTTCAACCGTCGTTGTTATTCTCTAGTTATGTTGTAGAGAAGAGTGGATTTGTAGTGGGGTTTTGATCGTCGTCGTTATTATCTTAATAGGTTTGTAGTGGGTATTTCGACCATCATCGTTGTTCTTTTGTTATGTTGTAGAGGACAGTGGGTTTGTAGTGGATGACTGGCTATGTTGCAAAGCAGACTAGGTTTGTAGTGGGCGTCTCGCAAAACGGAAGCAGTGTCAGGTTTGGTTTTCTCTGTGAAAAGATTTAGGGACAAAAGAAATTTGTTGGTTTTTTTCTACTACAATTTAGGAACAAAAGAAATCAAACCCTAAACTAAAATTCACGTCTGTAAATTACATAATTTGTTTGCTTTGATTTTGGGGTTTTCTCTATAAATTTGAGAGAATTTTACTGTTACTCAATGCAATGTATGCGTCTCTTGTTTGGTTGGTATGGAGAGTGTTTTGTGGGTGTGAATTTGGCATTTTCGTTATATTCAACGATCGTTTCTCCTTCTCTCTGTTGTTATTATGTTTGTGTTTGAAATTTCATAAATATCTTGGTTTTGTTTTTGCTAAATTTTAGGATCATAAGAAATCAAATCTTAAATTGAAATGCATGTGTTGAAATTACAGATATTTCTTAGTTTGATTTTGGGGTTTGTTAAAATGGATTAAACTTTGTTTTCTTGAATTTTGTATTTGAATGATGCAAGTCAAGGTAGTCATTTCTGCTAAAATTTAGAAGCATGAGAAATTAAACCCTAGACTGAAATGCATGAGTCTCATGAAAGTATCTTTGGAAAAATAGAGCAGGAAAACAAACGTCATATATGTACATAATGGAATGTTATGTACGATTGTGTTGGGAAGTTTGATTTACTTGTCTACCACTAGTACGTATCTCATACAATTGAAGTCTTGTCTAATATATGGTGTATCCAAAACAAAGTATTTGATTAGTTGCAAACTGAGTTTTGAGATAACTTCAAAAAACACAACTATTTTGTTCTTAAACAAAGTATATATATATATATATATATATATATATATA
>MU224887.1:654825-703084 GCA_018584345.1 Thuja plicata
TGGCTTGGTTTCATGCTAACAAAAATTAAAGGATTTTGTATAGCCAAACTAAGCTAACAAAAATTATATATATTAATATTATATTAAATTGTATAATATATGAATAATAAATATTTTGTTTCAATTGATACTTTATTTGTATATTGAAAATTCTTCAATGTTTATAAGCGAAACACTGTTAAAATCACATACAACAGTCAAAGGCAATATATATTGATAACCTTATGGATTCTTGTATGATTCCCTCAAAGTACAGAAATCGAGCCACTGATCGCTTTGGTATTTGTTCATTTATTTAATTTATACAATAAAGCATTGTGCATCGAGAAATGAAAACCAACAATGCAAAAAAAATTAAACCTATATAGCAAAAAATAAATAAAATGAGAACTATTTCCAAATACCTCGAATGAAAATTATATATTTAGAATTGAACTTTATTTGTTCAATTATTTAATTTAGAGAATAAAGGAATGTGTTGTTTGGTGATGTTCTTTCACTAAATTTTTACCGCTCATCAACCAAAGGATTAAAAGAACGATCCTCTTTCTTATTGTCTTGTAAACGGTTGAACAACTCACTTGTAGACAACAGTCAGTGCTGTAATCTAAACCAAGTTGTAGCAATCGCTTGTACCAGTCCCCTTTTGACAATATGGTGAGTTCATGTTGTCAATTCCCTATGCTCTAGCAAGGCATTTATAACTTCCATATGCATGCTTCATGTTTTCTAATGCAGCTTGCTTTATATGCCATATGTGATAGCATGCATACGTATTCATGAACTAGTTATGTATTTGTGTTGGCCATGGAGAATATATTCAATTTGAGGGCCGCTAATGTTTTGAAGCTTCTAGGCATATATGTGCATTCAATGGAATGTATTTATTTCATCCTTGGTTGGCATGGCAAGTATTCTATGGAGGGCAATATATATTTAAGTCTTTGAGAGTTGCATCAACACACACACACACAAATGGCTATATGTTGCTACTCAATTTGATTTGAAAAAAGCAAAAAAGAAAGCAAGAAATCAGCAATATTACACGAAACATACATAAGAGATCTAAAAAAAATGTTGTGCACAACGCTTGTCACAGACAATGTGGTCTCCTGTATCCTTGTTGTCGCAACCCCCTCAAGCCATGGTCACGACATCTGGTTTGCAGCGACCACGGTGTTATGAACCCTTGTTTTGTGCACCACTTATGCAAACAGTACCTTCCTATATCCCAATACAACCATTTCTCATCTTTGCAATATACAATCATTGAAATGTTTTCAATTGTGCATCAATGCATTGTCAAACCTACACACATGTGCCCTCTACAATGAAAGATATGTTGGTATGCACATACAAAAAAAAATTGTATGTGCAAGATGCTATGTTGAAAAAGGCGTTCAACACTTCTCTTTGGCAAATAACATGGACCCAATTGAACAACCTCTTGTTCTTAAAAAATTGACTTTGGTAGAAGAGATGCTTATAGCTAGGGTTGCTCCAGTTTTACAGGTGACTCGTGCAAAAGAGGGCCAATTTACATATAGTGGTCACACAGTAAGTTTCCCACAAGATATCTCAAATATTGCATGTGCTTTACCTTGCAAATTGCAAGATCTTGAAGTCCTCATTATTTGTAGATTGAATATGGAAGAGAAAACTTATGATTGTTATGTGAACAATTCTCATGTTATGGATGCCCTGTGGTAGAAAATCAAATTTGATCAATATTATAGTGATGTTATCATCGATTATGATGCTCTTAGCTCGTTGTCAGCTACTACCATTGATGTTTTAGAAATGTTGTTAGGTCTGAAATAGAATTTTGATGAAACAACTTGTTATGCCTTGCATACCCGTCCCTACACTTTGTGTGCAAAATGTTGGGTCCCCTCTTTTCGCTTTGGCTCTTGCCTTGTTTTCTTTGTTTTCTTTGTTTCCTTCTTCGGGCTTTCCCTCCCGTGAGGTTTGTTTTCTTTTTGTTTTTGTCTTTCGTGCCTACGGGACCCGGTCCCGGAGTTTGTTCTCTCCAGAGCCGGATTTCGAACGTTGGGATTCTTCGCCACGGTGTCTCCTTTTGCGAGGAGGTATGGTTGCCTAGGATCCCCGAGCCCGGAATCCGGAGGTCTGTCCGTTCCGGAGTTTGCGGAGAAAAGCGTAACTTGTTTTTACCCTAAGAGTATAAATAAAAAATTATCTGTCACTTTCACAATCACCGCGATTAAAACACTTGTGCATTCCGAGCGAATCAAGGCGAATTAAGGCGATTTTAAACTCCTTTTTCTCCCGTGTTTTGTGGTTGATTACCAGTGGTTGTGCGTTGATTATTCGCAGTGATCCTTGGGGGTAGCTCGTTGCAAGGCGCTTCCCGTGCCCACCTTCTCCGTCCTTTCCGTGTTTCAGGTAGGCTCTCGGCCCTGGTCTTGTCATTTTTTGTTTTTTGTTTTTTTTTCTGATTTTGTGCTTCTATTTTGTTTTCGTTTTGCCTTTTGTTTTCTTTGTCTGGTTTTGGTAAGTTGTGTTTTGCCACGTCTCGTGGCGCTGGTCTTTCGTCGCCTCCTGTTGGTGGGTTGGCACTGGTAGAGGGTTGTCCACCCTCTGCGCAATTGTAGCATAGGTAGTTTCTGTGCGTTCCACATGGCGTTGGTTGTCTATATACTGTGTAAATGCCTATAAATAATGTATATATGCCTCTGCTCTGTTGTTTATTCAATGTATATCCTTCCCGTTTTGTGTCGAGCTCACCGTGCATTTGTTTGTGTTTCCTGAATTTGTGAGCTCACCCGCATGGCGGAATACCACCTAGTTGGGACTCGGCCCTTGGCTGGTTTCAACCATGGCGGTTTCTCTCTCCGTCGTCGAATCAGTCTTTATGGCGAATTTATTTTCCATGCGCGCATTTAAGTTCCGCCAAGTGGCTCCCGTCTCGCGCGCATTCAAACAGTTGGCGTCGTCATCACCATAACTCCTATTTATTACATGACCATGTGACGCCCACGTAACCCTGAAAACTCATCTTTTGGTCATGTCACCCAACAGTTAGTTTTCCGGACTCTGGGCCCTACGTCCTCGATCAACCTATATCTTACTTCCGTCAAACGTGCTAAAATCCTCGGGCCCGAATAGTGGTTAAAATCCTAAGTCTACATTCTATACATATCTTTTCTGGATTTTGACGTGAACTAACTTTTCAGGTGAAAGACGCAATGTGGTGGTAAGATCTTCAGATCCCAGAGTAGTATTTATCTTTTATGGATTCTCACGGTCGCCTTACCTTGCAGGTTTTCAGCATCACACTTCACTATGTCAGAGGCATCTGCATCCTCTCCACCTGAGAGTCCAGAGCTCCCCACGGCAGCCACCAGGGCAGCCGTCAAGTCTAAGAATGAGAGGGCCCTGGAAAAGCTTCCCCTCACCATGAAATATTTGAAGGAAAACACTATTACAGGGTCAAAGTTCAAATCCAAGGTTTAGTTGATTACCGACACCAGCATCGGAATGTGGGCAGAAATGCAGGCCCTGGTCAAAATGATGTTCATCCAACGAACAGCCGGAGACCAGTTGGCCATCAATGTTGGAGATTCCGGGATTCTAAAAGTTGCTTGCTTCCCATGCTCCGTGCAAGCCCCGGAACTTATTCTCACCCTCGCAACACACTACAACTCCTTCGTCCGGGCCATCATGCTCGTCGCCCCAGGTCCAACCGGATATCCCAAGCCCATGCTTTCCCTGGATGCCGCAACTTTTCAGGCAAGTTTGGGGATCCCTCAGTTTGACGAAGCAGCCATCGTCACCCGATCCGAGGCATTGGAGCAATTTCAGCAGCTGGAGATCATGGCCTGGCAGTATTTGAACAACAATTGGTTGAAGACACCAAAGAAGGATTCCAAAAGAATGAAACTGGAAATCCCCCGATCAGAATTTAAGAAAAGCATACAGATGGGGATCATAGCATTGTGCAGGATCTTTGGGCAACCCCATGCCCGGGAATTCTCGGGATGGATGTATTACTTCATGTTGGGCATCTCCTCCGGCGAACAGCATTTTGATTGGGCCACCATCATTTCAAACCATGTGGACTCCCAGTTCCTTCAGGTGGCCCGGACCTCTAAATTCTATATGACATCCTATGTCCTCTTGGCCCTAGCACAACAATGCCCCGTCACAAACGGGCTGCTCACGTCGGGTGTACTTGGGGTCGGCCCGGGCCAAAAGGCTCCCTGGGATTATTTCCCGCAAATCCAATGGGAGGCTAGTTTTCTCAACTTCTGTCGAGTGAACGATGCCTTCGTTTACTACCATCTTCTCACACCTACCCGGGATGTCGGGTATCGCCTCTCTAAGGAGGCAATGGATTTGGTCAGAAGTTATGGCCACTATTATATCCAATTCCAGCAGCATACCTATATTCGGGTAATCGGCTTCTCCGGGAAACCCTATTTGTTGCCAAAGCATTGTGGGAACAAAATAATTCTTTTGGAATACTGCTGGCAGATTCTGGAACTACACGCCCTCTACACTGTGAAGAAGGTAATAAATGTTTCATTCCCAATCACCTGTGGGAATTACTCGTGTAGTCTGGCCGCAGCCAAGGAGGCGTATAACGAGCTTAAAAGCTTGGGCTTAATAGAATTCTATCTGGCGCGGAAGAACTTTGATCCGCCAGGCAAAATAGCAACGGCACTTCCCCGGGCATCAAAACCCCATATATTCCACATGGAGGACTTTTGGGAAGATTGTCAGGATGATTTTAAAGTCCGGATGACGATGGGGATGATGGAAAGGTTAAAGCTTCAGAAATTCCCGGACGACTTCTCGGACACCGGGTCCACAATAGACCCGCAATACAAAGAAAAGGGAGTAGACAAGATGGCTCTCCCTCCAGTAGACTGGAACGCCCAGGAGGGGCGAACCATTGAAGATATAACTCACGACGTGATCGAGCGTAGCCACGCATATTTCAAGAAGGCATGCCCAAGAAGTACACGCAAAGTTGGCCGGATAGTGCGGGGCTTGACTTCTGGGGCCAGAACCTCCTCACAGGGGGAGGATAAAGGAAAAAGAATAATGGGGACCCCGTCGCAAACCCCGTCTGCGACCCCCATAAAAGAGCAAATGCAACAGACATTGGCGGTCTCCCAGCAAATGAAAGATAAGTTAATCACGCAGTTGGCCACCCCGGTACTCATGACCGGGCCCGTTCGTCCTCCTTCCTCCCCTTCACTGGCAACATTAATGGTCCTAGCGACAAGGACCGGAGCGGAAGAGGAGCAGGCAGCGATAATGGATGCAGGGCCCCCCTTGATAACTAGGAGAAAGAAAAAGAAGACTAACTCTCAACCAAGGGTGGAGCCAGAACTTGGGATGCCAAGCATCTAAGAAGTACAGGTCCTTTCTTCCAACTCTCCGGAGCCGGACAAAGAACCTGAGGAAATCCCGGAAAACTCCCCTCCCCGTGATGAATTTGATGATTTATTTGGAACTGATGAGTTTGGGAACTTGCAGGGAGATATCCGGAGATCGGTTGAAGAAATCGTTGCCCAAGAGGAAACGGCGCCCCCTCTTGAAAGAAACGTCCCGGGGAAAGAAGCTGCACAAAAGCTGGAAGCCTGGGCAGAAGAAGAAAAGGGACAGGAATAGGTGGATATCTCCAAAGTCCAAGAGATACAGGTTACAAGGACTGAGGAGGGAAGGCAGACACAGGATGAGCAAACGGCATCGGTTGGGGAAACCGGACCCACGGGAGCAACCGTGACCCCAACTGTCGTGCTCCAAACGTCGCCTCCGAAAGTAACATTTAGGGAGGTGATTACAGCGGCCCAAACGATGAATCTTGGCTCGACACCTCCCCCACCTCAAGAGAATACACCAGTCGAAGAGAGCATCCCAGCAACAGAGGCTGATGAAGAGCAGCAGCAGGATGAGGAGAGGAACCCCAGGGAAGCAAATGATGATCCAAACATCCTTGAGGATGTAGACATCGGGGCAAAAGATACAAGTACCACCGGGGTAAGTATTCTCGGTGAACCCGAAGATACGGGGAAGGAGTCAGAAACGGCTCAGACTGTCAAAGAGGCGCAACAAGATCCCGGGGAGAAATCACAGGAACAGATTCTGGCTGTTAAGCCACCCGTACCACCACAATGGTTGGTAGAGTCTCGCAAGAGGAAGGCCCCAGCGACGCCTAAGGCCCATCTCTCCTTGGCGGAGATGATGGCGCAAATCCATAATCCTCCCAAGACCAAGAAGGCCCGGACAGTCCATACTCTTCGGACTGGGCCAGGCGGAGATACAATCGCGGTAATTGCGACACCTTCCCCAAATGTAGACGAAGCAACGGCTAAGGCTGATGAATATTCCATCACTAAAGTATCACTAGGGAAGAGAGGGAAACAGGGCGAACTAGACCTGTTGAAAGAAGCGACCAAGGCAGTGGAGGCCCGCTATGAAAAGGAGGCCCAGAAATTCAGGGCGGAAAAGGAAAAGAATGCAAATCTCATGGGGTTGCTGATGGAGCTCGCACAGCCTCTTACTGTCATTCCCCCGGGCGCCTCTGCATTCGAAGCACCACTCCCTCAGATCGACGTAGAATCACTAAGGGCGATGAAAAGAAAAGCCCAGGCAGTTGATGAGTGGGTTACAGAACAGGTGGGAAACGTTCGACGTTTCTAAACATCCACACTCCCAGACTTGTATGCGGCCAGCAATATTCTACATCGGGCCAAAACTACAATCTCCATCTGGGAAGGAGACATTGAAAACTATGAAGCATGGAGGGCCAAGATGGAAGAGCTCATCGGCATCGGAGAAGAAATTGTCTCCAAAGCCGAAATTTTAGGAGTCTTTTGACTTTGTCTGGACCCAGCACTCCAGACTTGACCTCACATTGGGGGTAATCAAGCAACTGGTAGGAACTGTGCGCGACAAAGTCCAGGAAGTTCAATATTCTTTCAATTTGTACAAGTCATTCGTTTCGAAGGTCTCCGGAGTTGATCCCTCCAGCAATGAAACATGCACTCCTGAGGAATATGTCTTGGGAAAGTTCGATGAGCTAATGGAGTCTCGGTATGGATCCTCAGAGGAAATGGATGGAGCAAAAATGGCAAGGCTCACTCGCATGGTGCTTCAAAGTCATGACGCGACCAAGATGGCCGTGGAGTTCAAGGCAAATGTTCCAGATTTGGGCGAGCAAGTGGAGGTGGCCAAATACCGTCGGGTCGACCTTAAGGACATAGACAAAGACGGAATCGCCCGGCTCCTACAGACCTTCAATGATGCTAAGGAACAATAGAATCCTCCCGGCTCCGGAGATGATCATTTGGAGATGTAATTTTTTGGTATTCATTCATTCTTTGAGGCACGAGCTCCCGGATCCCGAAGTCCCGGATCCAATTTCATTTTTTTGAATTCTTTAAGGTGACCCGTGTCCCGGTTCCCAAAACCGACTGGTCACCTTCAAGGCAGTTAATAAAGGGTGTCAGAAAGCAGGTAACCACAACAAGGCACGTCGGCTCGACAAGAGGGTTCTGACAGATGGTCTTCCCAAGGCACCGCTTCAACGTAACACCACGCGCATCGAAGACAACGAGCCGCTCTCTCATTTATGAGGCATGTAGCCTAGATCCCCGAGGGATCAATTTTCTTCTTTTCTCCTCCCGGCTCTCTTCTCGAGGCCGATTCTTCCACTCCTCTTTTCTTGTCTTATTCTTCTGACACGTCAGACCTTTTCCGCCTCGAGGTCTTTTGTAGCATGGCGCAGGTAGTACCGGCCACCGGAAATAGTATTATATTGTTAAGTTAGGTTAATTTTAGGTCAAAAACTTGTGTATAAATAATAAGTCTGGCCTCATTCCAAGGGTCGGCGAAATTGATGATTTTGCAGTCCATAGCTAATAGCATTTCCGTTTTATCAATTCTTAGTTGTAGAGCTCAATGCTCCTTAAGTTTTAGAAGCCTTCAGCAGTCAAATGATCCCTTGGAGCCACCGTTGTAATACGCACCAGTGCTTGCTGGAGATATGTTAATGAAGAAGGAAGGTTTCTATCAATGACGTTGTTAGCATTCTGATCTCTAGGTTGACGGTATTTTATGCTTTATATTCTTATGTCCTTTGCTCTAATACTTCAAGTAGATTAACGACCTCCTTTTCCTTTGCTATTGATTAAATATGAGCTGATGGTTCTGTATTTCTTCAGTATTTAGTGTAGCGTGTTAGAGCATTGTCGATGTTTTGAATGTTTAGTATAACTATAGGTAGATGGAATATTTCTAACTCTGCAATATCCTTTGAAGTTTATTTGGTAAAGTTAATGAATGCTTGCAAGAAACCCTACTCACTTAAATCCTCGAAGAAGACGAGCCGAGATAACCAATTATCCCCCCGAACAAAACAGTCACATTCCCAACTAAGCTCCCGCACTGTCGAGAACTGACTCTCGCGTGCTTGAAGGCCCGGGGAATCTCATTTCCCCGAATAACCTTTACAAGCGAAGTTGGCCGGTACCCCAGTACCCAATGACAACTTACATCTGTTGGCGAACCCAGTCACAAGGTCACATCAACACAACTATTTTGGCTGCAGAGGAGAGTTCTAATATAATCAATGAAAGTAGTTTGCAATCCTCCTCGTCATTTGTACCCGAATTGCCTCACGAGCTAGACGCCATAAAAAAAATCTTGTATAACGTCACCCCTTGGTCTGAAATAAATCATTCCCCAATTAATTAATACAATATTGTAGGATTGTTGGACATGGCTTTCCCTTGCTTGTTCCCAACTGGTGTTGCCCTTCCTCTTCAACCTCGTGTAAAACATGTTTACTTGCATGAATATGCTTTGCATTTTATGAGATATCACGATCAAAGATTTGGAAAACATGCTAGGTTTCGCTATTTTCTTTACAATTAGATTATGAGACACCAGTGCCAACAATCAGCTGTTGTTTTCATTAAAACTAACTTAGAAGACACTACCCCAATCAGTTTGCAATCTCTGAAACAACGATTGCAAGACACTCGAGCTGATCAATTGCCAAACCAGCTAATGTGATTTGGCGCATCGCTAAGAGGCACCTGTGCATACTGGAACAAGTCTCGAAAGGAGCTTACTTCTATGATAGAACAAGTTGGAACTCCTACGCTTTTTTCAGAGTGCAGCTGATACACGGTGGCCTAACCTCCATAAAATATTCTCGGGCCTTACCAAGGAAAGCATTCATTTCTCAAGAAAATAATTTATTGATAGTGTCGTTTAGAATCAACATATAACTTCACCTTATGTGCACCAGAGGTTCACAATATTCTGTGAAGAGGTTATCCGTAAGCTGTTGCAAGCAAGCGATCATTGGTATAGATGTGAATGGCAAAATCATGGATTGAGACACATCCATGGTTTGTAGTGGCTTCCTGGTGCACCCAAAATGGATATTATTGATTGGTCTAACAATGATCAAATTGAAGCAAATAAATCATTCTTTGATAGATATGTGTCTGCTTAGAATCCTCCAACGAACTACACCGATAAAACCAACCAATTATTCTTCGTTGGATGATCCATGCATGGCTGACACAACACAAATTTTATCCATGGATGTTCCAACTGATTATGAAGCATTACTCAATATTGTTCAAAGACACAAAATGTGTAGAGCACATGTGCCTTAAGGAAAAGGGCCAGACATTAGAATGTCGATATAAAGCTCCTTGGCCTACACAGTAAGCATCTACATTAACAATCGATGAAAAGCATAATACATCTTACACACCTGCAAGAAATGACAATTGTTTGAACATTCACAACCCCAACATGCTTGTAATATGGTGAGCCAATGTTGATTATCAGCATGTTGTTTCCAAAAGAATTGTCTTGTAATACATTTCAAAATATGCTTCCAAATCATAAAAGAAGTCTGAAACATATATTGACATGCTAAAAAAGGTTGTGGATGCAAGTGATGCTAAAGACAAGGTTTTATTAGCTTATCAGAAGTTTATGATGGGCATAATAGCATATCGCAATATTGGAGTGCAAGAGACTTGTCATATGCTGCAAAAATTGCCTTTGATTAGCTATAGCCACCAATTTATCTCATAATGTTGGCAGAAAGCTTCTGCAACGCATCGCAACCTCTGAAGATGACAATGAACTTTAAATGAGTTACATCCATCATTACATGGAGTTACCATTGAACATGGAGGCAGTTTCTCTAATACAGTACATCCATCATTACATGGAGCAACCATTGAACATGGAGGCAGTTTCTCTAATACAGTACATCCATCATTACATGGAGCAACCATTGAACATGGAGGCAGTTTCTCTAATACAATAGTGCAAATGTATACATATAGTGCTAACCGGAGAAAATGGAAATGGCAAAAGAGAGAAAAGAAAGCAATTATAAATGTGCACCCTCAATTTAAAGAGCCCCCAAATGAAGAAAGTGATGACTTTGAAACCTCTTGTTGGAGTGAACTGCTTTTGCATAAATATTTTCATTTTATACCTTCAAATGTTGGCATAACAAAACATGAAATAATAAGTAACTGGAAACTATTCAATGCAACAAATTGCACACAGTGGCACATTGACTGTGTTGTTGACAACATGCCAACTAAACATGAAGATGAAAATACTAACACCAATCAGCACAATAATCATGAGATAGGTCTCTATGAATGGGAGTTCCTATCTCAAATGGGTGCCACAATTAATATTACATTAAGTGAATTGCAATTACTAGGCAAGTGAAACTTTGACATAAGCTATCCATGGAGCACACACAATATCCAAGAACAATTACATGAGATTGTTGCCCAGTTTATACCACCAAGCAAAACCTGCAACCTATCAGTTGTCCGCGGTAGAACATTTGTCCATTGTACATTTTCCCAATTGGCACTCAAACAACAATTAGCATTGAATGTTCTTCGACACAATACTAATCGTTGTCATCCACCACCATTGCTCATGATTATACAAGGGACAGTTGGTACTGACAAATCATATCTAATTGACTGCATCATAAAGGATTTAAATACATCTACAAATATTGTCAAGAACCCTTTGCTTGTTCTTGCTCCAACGGGTGTTGCTGCTTATAATATACAAGTGCTAACAATACATACAAGTCTTTGCATCCCTATTAGATAATTTCACCCTTTACAAGGGCGAACATTAATGGCGTTCGAATAACAGTTGAAACACATCAAACACATTTTAATAGATGAAATGAGATTTTTAGGCCCAAAACTGTTGCTGAAAATAGACAACCAATTACGCCAAACATTCCCTAAAAAACAACATGAAACTTTCAGTGGCTTTTCTATTATTCTTGTTGGTGACCTTGGCCCGTTGTGTATCTCACTCTAAGGCTCTAACTTTATGGTAGACTTTCACAGTTGTTACATTGGGCACTATTTTTCGGAAACAAGGTGGCTTTGAATCATAGCAAAAAAATTTAGCTATTCTTGAAAACATAAGAAGGTTGAACCATTGTACACTGATTGGAAGATCCTTATGGAACACACAAACAACAATTTAAGTTGTGAACAACAAAGAGAATTTGACCTATCAATCCATTTATTTGCTACTAATGATTTTGTCAGATAACATAATTAAAAAATGCTTAAACAATTAAACCTTCCAATTGCTCTAAGTGTTGCACAAATTGGCCAACAAATACATGCTAAATATGATAATGATGAGCGACTCCAATTAGAAGTATTGTTATGTATAAATCAACAAGTAATGTTAACAGCTAATCTATGGATTCAAGTAGGCCTCGTAAATGGTTCAATAGGTCAAATCAAAGCAATTGTCTATGACGACAATTCAAAACCACCTGAATTGCTTAAATATGTTGTCATTGAATTTGCAAATTATACGGGCCCACCATGGGACATTTAGAATCCAAAACATGTTCCCATTGCTCCAATTGTGTTAGGCAATCGTTCTTAGCTTCCATTGACCATGGCGTGGGCTATTGCAATACACAAATCACAAGGTCTAACATTAGACAAAACTACGATACACAGGCAAAACTAAAAAACAAGGACTTACATTTACAATTTTTTTCAAGAGTGAAGACAATAGAAGATTTATGAATTGAGTCGCCCTTCTCTTTCGAAAGATATGCCAAGTTGCAAAACAACGCCTATACTACTATTAGAAAAAAAAAAAAAAAAAAAGGCACATTTACACTAGTCAATCAAAACGACAACCACAAAAATTGCAAAGCCCGTTTCACGTCTCAAATGATTTTGTACTCTATTATCAAGCTCTTTCAAAATATACAAGCCTCAACGCATAGGTACTCAAATTTGTTGAACAATATACAATATGACATCTCATCATTCAACTCTTGGTCAATATACAATGCACACATCATAGGTCATGCTTTCTTTCCTCCTATTCATTTTGTTTTCAACCAATTTCCTAATCTTATTGTTCAACTTATCTATGTTATATTGTATTGATATCTTTAAATTTGCACAGGAGCACCTATCCATCGCATCTACTAAATATAATGATTCTCAGAATGGCAATGATGTATACTCTCTATGCATGTTTTATTCATTTTCAACTTGATTGCATCGAGTTTCCAACCACCATACATCCCCTCAAGATTGCAAATATGAAGTGTCTAACAACAAAAAGGGTAATTATTGTTGTTGTAAATTGCACTTCTTCATACATAGAACGTGAATTCTTTCGTCGTCCCTTACAATATGTTCTTTGTTGTAGGTATATTTAGCTTTCTGACTTTCTATCCATTTCATTATATTTGCCACCTTCAACATGTGACTAAAATTAGACTATAGTTGTTTAGATAATAATGATTGAAGGTATGTACTTCACAAATTAATGGTTTCACCTTCTCTTTGTCTTGCAGTTATTTTCAATTTGTGCCAAAAAATTGTCATTCATCTTCTACTCTAATGTATGTGCAAAAAATAAATTTGCAGATACATTTTGTTGTGTTCCAAACATAGTTCCAACAGCAAAGAAAGTGTTCTCCCTTGCAGTTCACGCCCTTTAGTTCTCATTTAATTGTATTTGGTCTTTGCCTTAACTGAACAGTTTTTGTATATGTCCATTCAAACTTGTAGGATTGTATATATTTCCATTTCCGCAATGTATACAGCTCAAATTACTTTTTGCTTTAGCATAAAACTCACTTCGTATAAATTGGGTCTAGCATATTTTGAAATTTACAATCACACTGGCTGTCTTGACTTTCACCATTCAAATACAATATTCTTCGGAGCAAATTTATGGTAATGTGTTATTTCAAACACATGCATTTCATAACACAGTTGAAGTCTATTATAATTATATAAACAAGCAGGACACCCTAGTTGCATTTAAACATACATAAAATAGATCTACATATCATAAACTGAGTGCGGATATCAGATGCCTTGATCCTATGGATACAGGTATGTAGGCAGCTTGGAAGGCGAAGGAAGCCTCTTCATAGTCTATGCATCTGGGATATATATTGTTTGTTGTACTGTGAGCAGTTTACTTGCCTCAGCGCACCCGTAGCCCCCTCACATAGCATCCCCCTCCAACTTTCCTACACAACTTTGCATTCTCTACTTATCTAGTCTTTTGCAGGTTGCAAGTACAATTTTTTTATATTCACTCAAAAATCATATATTACGCACAAATACTAATGAAAACGTACATATCACAGGCACATCGTTGTTCAAGCAAGCATTCGCAATGAAACTTTCCCAAAAGTTCTTTCATAAGGTACCAAAATTGATTATAAATTCATATACTAAACGATTCTAAATTCATATACTAAACAATTCTCTGTCTGTCCTCAGCATTTATACTATTATTGTTATCATATATCTTTTTATGCTCTCTAAATACTACATTTCATGTTTCTTGACAGACTGCATTTTCTAGCATTCAACCCAAATTAAAGTTGAAAACTGCAATCAAATAAACAAGACACCCCTCCGCTGCAACCATTTAATAACATTATTTGTTAATTTTTCTTCTATTGTAATCCACTAAAAACTTTGTTAACAAATGTTCAAATCAATAAATGTATGCATTTACCTTGTTATTTGTTTCATACTGCCCGCTTTTCATATTAGCACCATGTATTCCACGCAAGCCACTCACAAATTTCATTACATTTTTCTGCTTGCCAACCTATCGGTGGATCATTGCACGCACAAAAGAACATGCAACTACTAGTTATAATAAATGTTAAATTTTATAATAACATTCTAATTTAGATAAAAGAATATTTGACATTTGGAAATTTATAAACATATTATTGAAAAATTAAAATACATAATTAAATTTATTGATAAATAAAAGTCCTAAAAAGTTTAAAGCGAATAACAAATAAAAAATTAACTATTTTTTTAAAAATTAATGTAAATAAAAAACTAACATAAAATAAATAAAAAAGTCAAAAACAATCAAAATTATTGCCTTTTCTGGAAGTCTGCATTGTGTGGAAGCTAAAGAAACAACAGTCACACAGCAGAAATGAATACTGCAGACCCCTGCGCCCGATTTATAACAAATTATTGTTTTTGGCAAAAAAAAATACTGCCATTTTTTGCAAATTTTATGCGGATTCCATACGAGTTTTTTGGAAAAATCGTTGACCTACATTGACCGATTAAAGTCGATTTTAGGGGGCGAAAGATCAGCAGCCTCCCTTTCAGATAGCCAATAAATCCTGACTGGTAGCAATTTTTCGCAAATGTTTGCTTGTATGCATTAGGTATCACCAGATTGAAAGTACACACATAATGCAACCATGTGTTGGCACTGAGCAGTAGACAAAGCTAATGATTTAAGCATAACAGTGGCCACTTGCTAGTAACAATCCAAAACATTGGTTTTACCACCTAGAGATGTTCCAGCTAAAAAATCTGCTAGAGTTTCCTAAATATGGTTTCGGGTGTTGAGCTTATATGCTGTAATGTCCCTTTTTTGAGATTTATCCTAATTTTGTCCTGAAACAGTAATTCCAATTTAAAATAAGAATTACAATACATTTATAAATATGTATTTATCAAAATTGAAGATATTTCATCATGATGTTCAACTTAAAATTCTAAGTATTATTCAGTAGATAGAACTTGTCTTGATTTGAAGGGAGTAATTAGGTGATCCCTGAACCGTAAACACAACTGGATCAAGAGGAATAGCTTATCATAGAAATGTATGTAGCTTCATGTAATGTCCCCTTCTAAGAGTGCTGTCTTGCACAGTTGCTTAAGGATTCTTCCACACCATATGCATTTGATTGACATATAAGAGCATTATGCTTAACATTAGGTATTCCTGACATTGTTTACATTCTATACTTCAGTGTGGAACTTCTGATCGTTGCTAACCACACAGGAACTTAATTAAGCTATAACTTTGCCAATCTCAGCACCCACTATTCTTCAATTATCAAGATATCTAAAATGAACAATGCCCATTTCAGGCTTTCATGTAAAGAGTGATTATCAGAACCCTCCACAAAATTCTGCCTTGTTTCCCAACAGTTGATTTGCTAAAAGAAACTCCATGATATTAATTTGTCAACAGTAGTAAGATTCTCCATGTTGCCCCGTCTAACGTGTTTCCCTTTTGTTTACTTAAGCTTCAGTAGTAGCACCTGAATGTAGCACCTGTATGTATGTGCGCAGTGACATGAGTCCACAGAGGTAGGAATGTACATGTCCCGTTGATTTGTAATCCCCATTGGATTTCCAAATATGAGATGTTCTCTATCACCTTATGTTGGAGGTAACTGGCACTTTACACTCCAATGCTCAAGTATGATGACCAGGCTTTATCATCCATCTCTGCCAGTCCTCAGACCATTCTTGACTTGTGTGGGTGAATTCACAATTCTTCCCAAGACACTGCGCCAGAATACCCTAGCTCCACAATAAGGTAGAGGCTCCCGAATCTGGGTGCAATTATGATCTTCAGCAGGATATTAATCGATACCACTCCAATAACGTCATTGGTTTTCAATCAAATAATATAGCGCAAAGGTAGTCCCTCAAATAAGTATTAATGACTATATAGTTTACAACCGTGTTTGTTGAGCATTGTATGTGCTGGATACAAATAAAGGAGGATGACAATAGGATTTGTGCTAAGCACAAATACCAACCTGACGCTAATATCATTGATGCAATCACAAAGATTGAATATGTTAACCACCGCCAGAGAGGAATAATCCTGAGATGTTTTCTCTTTGTTAGGATATTGACTACAATCCTTTTAGCGGCTATCAATATTACTGAATATTGACCACTTCATTTGGGAATTGTTTCGTATATTCCTTGGCTTCTATCAATGTTATATTGGATCTAGGTCTTCCTTGTCACAGGTTCTTTTGCTGATTTCGATGATGATCTCCAATTGGAAAGGAAATAATTAAACTCTATTAGATGGCTAACTCATTTGTATACCTATGTGCGGTGAGGGAATGGACACCACTTCCCTTGAAGTTGTGAGTTTGAGTTTTTCCTCGATATGTCTCTTTGATATTATTATATATATTTTATTTGATTATATTTCTCAGATTTATACCTGATGTGTTATACATATATCAAATATATTTTATATATAATTTTTATATTTATATGATAATATATAATAATATATCGAGTTTTCATATTTTTTTTTACAAGTAATAATTTTATTTATATATGGAATAATGCTTACAAAAAGGCCACTATAACTGGCAGATTTCCAACCCCTGTAATCTGAAATCTACATACGGCGCTGAGCAATACAGTACCAAAATGGCATTTTATCCTTGCCAACCATACCTCCAACCCCTGAAAACTACCTGTCCTAACATGGACTTCTAACAAGACAATGACCTTTATACAAAAATAGGCAACATACATCGACTATAGTTGCAGACAATAAAACTATACAAAAATAAGCTGGGAAAGCTACTTCCAGCGCTTAATCATTTCTTCTCGGGCCTTAGAACCCATCTAGCGACCCGCAAAAGCACTTTGATTTTAAAATTAACTTACCTTGTCTTGCTTTTTAAATTTGAAGTTAAATTTGAAGACTCCTAAAGTCTTCAATCAGCTCTTCTTTGTTCTGATCAAGTAAATCCACCCCAAGATTAGAAAGTTTGTCTGCAACCTTATTGTCTTCTCTCAAAACGTGTGAGATTTTGTAATCTTCAAAGGATTCCAAGATAGCTCTTATTCTTCTAATAAGTTTGTTCAAGTGCCAAGACCCCATTTCACCTTTCGCTATCCCATTAATTATAATCTGTCTCCTTCCAAATGCAACTTCCTGGCCCCAATCTTCTTGGCCAATCTCACCGCAAAAAAAGTTGCCTTGCTCTCTGCCACATTGTTTGTACCTACTCGAAGGTTTTTTGCTCCAATCATCTGAATATTCCCCTTCTCATCCCTTAGAACACACCCTGCCCAAACGGCCCCGGATTCCCTAGAGGCACCATTGAAATTAGCCTTAATCCACCCCCTTTCCGGAGGAGTCCAGTCTTTGCTCTTGTCTCTATGAGAAAGAGGATGAGCCCTCGTCTGCCCCTGAACGGGCCGAGTTTTCATATTATTATAATATATGGTAAGTTGGTAACACACACACATATATATAATTTTATGATGATATATGATATATTATTATATTAATTTACATTATTATTTATCTATTTTCATTTAATATTTTTTATTATTATTTATTATTAAAGCTTCTAGTCGTTTTTCTTTCCTTGTCACTTGTAATTTTGTCTCATAGAGACTTCAGAAAATTGGTGTGAAATAGGTGAAGATATCGAAATAGGGCATCAACCAAGGGACATGACACAAGTGCTAGCCAATATGTTAATTATGCAAATTGCAGGGTTTTGTATAAAATGTGTAAGATCAGTGAACTTTTATATTCTAAGATATCTAACAATTTGTAACATATTCATTGCTTATTGTTCAAGGATACTTTAATAGTTGTTTTTTCCCAATTGGTTAATTTATTACAAAATTTTCATCATAATTTTGAAATGGGAGTAAATACCAGTCTTCACCTGCATGTCAGCACCAGGAAAAATACAAAATGTCAAAAGACTGTTGGAGTGTAACATTGTCTAGATAGTATTCCTTATCGAATCATTCTTGCAAAGATCATATTAGTAATGCATGCAGCCTACCTGCTTGAAATCAGTCATAGTACCCAACTTCTTGCATAAGGGTTTACCAATACCAACTTATTTTTGACAGCAACACAAGGCCAGGGTATGGCTGGGACAACCCAAAGCAGACTAAAATCTTATAACTCGTAAAAGTTAAAACTTACTTGGGAAAAGCATAATCTTCAGAACTGGACCCTCCAGGAAGCAAATTGTGCTCTTCTTTGTACAATCTGTGAATTAAATAAACATAATTTAAATTGTACTAATGTTCACTGTTAAAAGGTGATGATTATTTTCTCTTAAAGGATATAGTCAAGTGTCACATCAAATTAACATTCTACACAACAACTACATACACTACAGATTCTAATTTCACGAACTGTAGTTAAGAGTTCACAATGATATTTGGTATTCTCTAAAACCAATTAAGCAGGAACACCAAAACTTTACCGTCCTGAGAAAAACCCAGAGGAACTCGAATCTAATACAGGCTAAAAGTTGGGTAATAAGCGAAAAATGCAAGGAATCAGCTAAAGGCAGGGGTGGGTGGGGTGGCGCAAAGAATTCATGGAATTAATTTACAGAAAATCTCTTTGAGAAAACTCTGATACACAGCGCAGTTTTGTTTGGTTTTGCCAAGTGAATATCTACTTTTGTAAACTTCTAATGTTTTTATTGAACATATAAGTAACTTATTAAGTAGATTGGACCACTGTTGCCATCTTTAAACAAGCTGCAGATATCAGATCGCTCAGACAAACTGCCAGCACAAAAAATTATAGTGATTTAAAAATGTCTTAATTAAGATTTTGCAATTAAAGAAATGAAAAAGCATCGTACCATTTTAATTCCAAACAAACTAATATTAAAGGTTAAAAGAAGGATATCGTACCAGTATTGTGGAATCCTGAAAACAGTCCTTCAAAACAACAAGAGGTCTGAATTTTCCATATATTCAAGCATAAAATCTCCAAATATAAAAATTTCAAGAATTGTTATTTTGGTAACGGGTGTGAAGGCCAACACTGCTTGATATACACGGAGTCTTCACCAGGAGTACTAATGCCTTCTCTGATACAAGCGACCACACACTTTATCGTCTCTGACTGCTTTCTGTGATTTTGGTTTCTGAATACTTAGACATTTGTCTGCACCTGCAATTTAGGATTCAATATTAGAAAACCCCATGTGGGTTTGGCTGAAATAATAACAATATCAAAGCATGTGATTTCCATTGTATGCCTAATAGCATCTGTGGGATGTCTGAAAAACATATTTTCTGACATAGAGGAGAAGGAATTACTATTAGTATTCATGCCAATTACAATAGGTACCAGAACTGAAGCCAGGCTTTCAGAATTAAACCTTAAATGCAGCTCTGATAGCCCTGCAATTTGTGGGCCCTGGAGAATGTGAATGTACAAGTGATTGCGGATGTATTAACCATACAGGGTAGCAGCAAAGCGGGATGGTTTTAATGGAAAAAGGTGGTACGGGAAGCCAAAAAGACATGATGAAGCTTCCAGAATCTGTGGTAGCTTCCGAAATTACTTGTTCCTAATGTTTGATGCAGAATTCTTTTAAATTCTGATTGGTTCCCAATAAATATCATTTTATTAATGTTTGAATTGTAATGAAAATAAAGCCTTAAAAGGATTGATAGTCCAATCAGAAACTGAAACAAAAAATACACTTCAAAGTTTGAAAAACAAAAAGAAATGGTATTGTTATGAAGCCAAACATTTAGAAAGTGAAAATACAAGCATCTGATTGGTCATTTGACTACAGGTAGGGAAAGAAAAATTACATTTAATGAATCCCATAGTAAAATACCTGCAGCAAGATCTGATAAGAGCAAAGAGAATAGAATTATAGAAGCACAAACGCTTGAACAATTAAGTCAAGTGTGGGAGCTAAGTTGTAACCAGACTGATCACCAACCTATGCCCAAAAGAAAAGTGTAAAGCACCATACACAAGGTTTAATATAGCAATATCAGCACGACAATGAACAGAACTAGTAAAATAATTTCGAGTTAAATGTCCAGCAAGACAGGCAAAGGGTAGAGTTCAAATATCTATTCTTTATGGTTCTCACAAGAACAAGGACTGTCTCAAAGATAATTATATTAAGTAATCCAATTGATAGTAGTCAACATAGGTCCTGCCTGGGAACAATGTCTTATTCCCAAAGTTTTGTAATTGTCTACTCCCTGTCCATAATGACAACTGTCTATGCTAACAAATTTCAAAGCCAAAAAAAATAAAGGCCTCACCATGTCCATAATATTGTCGTCAAGGTTTATGTCCATAATATTGTCATCAAGGTTTAACATGCTCAGAATGTGGGGCAAACTCTTCTCCCTCTAAAATAATAATATTTTCTGTTTCAGTATCAGTTTTTGACAAAAGTCTCTGCTCCTCAAACCTAGATCTACAATCATCCACAATGTCATCAACTGTGTTGCCAACCTCTGGCTCTGTCTGTGCTGAAACATCTTTTTCCAAACCATCCAAAACCTGTACCTGTTTGTTGAGATCTTCAACTTTGTTGCCAACCTCTGGTTGTGTCTGTGCTGAAATACCTTGCTCCATATTCTCCAAATTCTGTATCTGCCTACTAGAATCTTCGACAGACAAATCCACAACTAACATAGGGAGATGATTCTGCAACTTCACAGGTCCAATAACATCGTCTTTGATATCATTCAGAGGAGGTATCGATAATTCCACCATTTCTTTCTCTTTTTCAACTTGTCCAACATCTTTATCCTTCACAAGACCATTTTGACCATCTGAATGAGCTACCAGGTCAGTTGTATGTTGTTTTGCTTCTCCAACATTCTTATCCAACATAACATCAGGCTGAGCTACCAGGGCAGTATCATGTTTGTTTGCTTGTTCAACATTCTCATCCATGGGAACATCATTCTGAACATCTGACTGAGTTACCATATTTGTGTTCTGTCGATTTGATTGTTCAACATCATCATCTGTCAAAACAGTATGCTGACTCTCCGTTTGAGCTACCATGTCAGTATCATGCTGCTTTTCAAGTTGGGCATCGACGACATCTGCAACAGAAATATGACATTGCATGACCTGTTCGATATGTTCACCATGTAAAACAGCAGTCTGCCCACATGGAACTTGGTCCATTGTTATATTCTCTAAAATAGAATCAGGCCCATCCAACTTAACTTTAAGTACATGATCAGCCTTTATTTTGGTAACATTTTCAGAATTATCTACGTCATCTTTATTTTGACCAGGACTGCTAACCTTTTCAATACCCTCCTGGACTGGTGAGAAAGAAGAATGCCCATCAAAAGCTTCATTGCTGTCCAACATTGCAATGTCATTGCCTTTAAATGAAACTTCCAAGGCTTCTGTGACAACCTTCTCGGTTTCTAATCCCCCCATACCGGCCTGGCAAGAAGTCAACTGTGCCAGTTCAGGGTTGCTGCTATCCACAACCTTGTCAGTTTCTAATATATCCATATCAACATGGTGTGAATCTAACTGTGCCGGTTCAGGATTGCTGCCATCCCCAATGTTAGTATCATTTTGTTGAGCTGTACTTTCCTTATATTCCTGTAAAAGTTTCTGCACGTTATCTTGTTCCACAAGCAGATTTTCATATCGAACTTGTTGTTGTCTTTCAAGATCTTTCTGCGGACTAACTGCTTCTCGCAAGCTTTCAATTCTGTTAGAAGCTGCCAATTCCTCTTGCTTGTGTAATGCTCGGAAACATTGCAATTCAGTACCAGCAGTATCTGCTTGTTTGAAGGCTGTCTCTATTTGTGTCCACAATTTACCTGCCCTTGCCTGTCCACACAAACAACAAAAGATAAAACAATAAGATTGCTAAATAATGGAAATCTTCAAGTATGTTAAAGTAATGTTAACATGATACACAAGAAGGCTAAGAGCAGGAAAAAGCTCTGGCCTCCGTCTCTACATAATTGAAGTTAAAATCATCTTTAAAAGGGAATGCATACTAAACTGCTTCAAATGAGCAAAATATCACAGTACACATTGGAGCAGAAAAAATAACTTGCTTTCAAGTCTCATAGACTAAAAACAATTTTTAAGCATCCCGGTTCTTTCAACTTATAGAAGAACAAATAGCATTTGTCTGCTATGGTTTTCTCTTCTGCTTGCTATGTCAGTAATCAAATATAATGATTCCGTCCCAGAGGAAATTCAGTAAATGTAACACAGGTTATCGAAATGAAGTGAATATCCCAGTTCTTGGGGAAAATCTTCACTTTACTGGAAATTATATTTTGCTTAGAAACTCTAGCTTGGTTCACAACTGACCATTGTCACTGTCAAATGCCTAGTCCTAAGAACAATACCATTCTACAGAAAGCATCAAGGTCACAATTCATGATAGGTATCCTGCAACATTTTGAATAGTTTTAAAACAGAAACACATATTTGGCTTGGAAAAAGATCATGCATACCTGATAGCCTTGAGTCAACATTTTCAACTTCTGCTCAAGACGAACAGCTTTTCTTGTCCCACTTTCCATATGATTCCGCACATTCTCAAATTCATTTTGAAGTGCTGCAAGTTTATCTGTAACACTGGCCACACTTGCAAGACCATAGGTGTTACGACCTGGGAAGAACATCATATCTTCAAGACAAGCATTATGGGCTTCAGAAAAGTCATCCGCTGAAGCTTCTTCATGCCCCATTCCCACCCTTAGGATTGAAACCTCTTCTTCAATTAATTGTGATGCCTGTATATAAGGCAATGAAAACAAGCAGATATGTTGGCATAAAGAAAAAATTCCACCTGTTTGACAAAGCTGATAAACAAAAAATATTCGAACTTCATGATAGACAAGATTTGATGGAGGTTTACTAAGGTTAAACCATAGACAGTTGAATTTAAAAAATCACCACAGCTCTGAGATTATTCATATTCTCATTATGCAACCATACTTAGACCTTGTTTTCTGCCTTCAAACAAGCTACAGAGAATAAATACAGCCAAAGTATTCCTTTCAATAATCCACAAAAGAATCACAAACTGGCAAATATTACTTAATCACATGCATTACATAGTTAAAGGCAAGTCAAACCTAGAAGTTATACCTCTTTTAGTTCTCCCTCATCAAAATCATCTATTTGAGGAACAGGATCTTGTGGCTTTCCATTTGGGTTATTCTTGTTGCCCTTCTTTCTTTCCTTTCCCAGGCCATCTTCAAGTGGATATTTCACATTGTCATGCTCCAGTAAAGATATTAGTTCTTTTCTGATCAATTCGTCAGCTTGCTCCATGAAGTTAGCAGGTGCAAGGGAACCATTATCATCAGCAACTGTTTTCAGAGAGTTCTTCAGGAAATCAACAGCAGCAAGAGGAGGTCTTGGAAGACTCCTCTGCAAGACCTTTGATCTTTTTCTAAGCAAAGCTACCTGCCTTGCAGCTTCTTCTGCTTTCTCTCTAGCTAACTTATCAGACATGTCTTCCTCCATTTGTTCCACTGCTTCAATATCCTCTGTTGGAGGGTCAGGAATGACTATCTGATATTCATTCTGTGGTGCAGGAAGTTCACTCAAACCAGCTCGTAGATTCCTCCTTATCTCTGCTTGCCTTCGACTTTCAGCCTTGGAGCTGTCAGGAGTTTCCATGCCTTCATTTATATGAAGCTCGTCTCGAATAGGGGTGCCTTTAGGAGTCATGCCAAATGTAGCTAGCTCTCTTGATGGCGTCATTCCAATTCGAGGAGTTAAACCAATTGCTCCAGGAGTGTGCAGAGGTGTTGCCATAGGATTTGGCGTCTGAACCTCCTTTTTTTTGGGAGTGACTCCTGAGAAATCAGAGGGATGCAGCTCTGGATTTTCTCCCCCAAACAGTGGAGTCTGTGCCTCCCTTAAACGTGCTTGATTTTCAGCCTCCATCATAATGGCATCTCCTTTCCCACCTGGAGTTCTTTGTGGCGTTCTTAAAGGTGTCATGCCCAGCCGTGGGGTCTGACTATAGTTTGCAAGAAGGTCACGGGCAGCACCACTACCCTCTGCAAGTTCATCTTCTCCCATGACAAGGTCACTTGCATAACCCATTTTTGCTATTTCTTCAAGCTCTCGATCTGAAATTTGTGGAGCTGGAAGCATGAGTTTTGATCTCTTCCTAACTGCTTCTGGATCATTGAGCTTGTTAACTTGCATAACAGCTGAGGGCGCATCATGCCTCTGTACTATTTTATTGCGTGCAACATCTTGTTTTCTTAACTGAGCCTCTATATCTACCCGTCTCTTTCCTTCTAGCTCTTCAATTGTAGTTGGAAACTGAGGCTGCACAACCTGTCTTTCCTCATCTGCAACATCAAAAAATCCGGGTGGAGGCTTCTTCTCAAAAGGAATCTCTGCATTATAATCAATTCCTTTCCTCTTTCTTTTCCTCTGTTTCCCATCAATGCCTGCTGCCTTCAATTCCCTCCGTTTCTGAAGGGAGGCGAGCCTTCTTGCCTCCTCGAGTTGTTTTTCTCGTGCTTTTCTCTTTGCTTTCTTACCTCTAGTGTTGGCCAAGCGAGCTCGTGCTTCAGATAACATCTCTTTTTCATCTTCATCCATATCAACTGGATCAGGCCTTGCAGGTTTAGATTCTGGATTAGGATCTATTTCACCAGGCCTTAACTTCCGAGGATCATCAGCAGGGTCATAATTTTCATCCTTCACACATGCCGCATCCAAAAGTTTCTCATAACGTTCCAAGCATTGAGATGGAGTTCGTCCAACAATTGGTGCAATTGTCCTCCACTGTGTTGGCATAAGCTTTGCAAGATGAAGTAGCTTCTCATCCTCCTCTCTTGTCCATTCTGTCTGCAAGCAAACAGAGAAAAATGGATGAATTTTTTATCTCTACAGTATAAATCAATATCAGCAGAATCAAAAGTAGATCCACTATATAAAAGATTTACAGGGGAAAGAATAGTTTGAAAAGAATCAAGTAGAACATCTTAGGGATAAATTAGAGATCTTTCTAGCTTGCCTTCTACAAGATCTTCATGCTTATTTTGAATGGAAAAGTAGAAGTAAGATCACACAGTTCATATTTATTTTACATTAGTCTGCTTATCAAACTAAATATGATAGCAGAATATAAATAGCTTAAATCAGGAGGAACAACGGCTTATAAAAATATATGTAACTAATAATAACACAAACTGCCATTTTTTTAGGCCATCAAATATATATATATATATACACACACACACTATGTTACCCCAGGTTTCCGGGACAGGGGGACGGGGAAACGGATTTCTGGGACGGGTTTTTTTTCCCAGAGCACGGCACGGCTGTGTGTGTGTGTGTGGAAATCTGAAATGTCAAATAAAAAAATTAATGGCAGTCAATTGTTTATTATATTGTGAAATTTGGACTGGGAGCTTTATAGCAATACAGAAAACAAATGATAATCCAAGGCAATTGTTTGTAATAAAAAAAACCTCTGCTGCCATTAGAATTTCATTTAAAGATTGAAAAGATAAAACCATGCACACAACAATGATGACAACAGGTGGAAACTGCATTTAATAATGGGCATGGCAATCACAAACACTTGGACAAAAGTACCATATATCTGTAAAACTGGCTTCCTAAATGAAGCTAAATGCAAAGCAGATGAACTCGCATTTATTTATATGCTCCCGCATTATGTGCTCATAAAAGACAGATGATGGACCACTACATTTTTTATCCACAAAAATAATAATGCTGGGATTGTAGTTAACAGCATAAGCTTGAAAAAAAGTGCCGGCAACCAGCCCAAATAGAGGTAATGAGCATGCAAATAAATTGCTGCTTCATGCAATCAGAGCAAAGTGTAAAGAGTAAACTTTAAAATAAAGATAAAAGCATTAATATTTGATGCTATCAGAGCAAAAAGAATTTGATGCCCACGTTACAATAAAAAAATTCCAAATAAATTATAAAAATCACTTGCTTTATAACTGCTGTCGCCAGAAACGGCCGTCCGTCCCCAGAATGGTCTAGGGACGGCTTGGCCGTCCCAAGACGGTCAACAGTTTCTAGGATAAGAGTTGACCGTTTCCAAGTTTCCAGGATGGTTTCTGATTTTTTTGCATAACCAGGGACAAACCTTCATGATATATGCCATTTTCACAATTTTATTACTTGAGGGTGAAATTAGGTATGCAGACTCGCAGAGAGCTTTTGTTTATAATGATGGTTTAAATTTTTAAAATAATCAAAATTTGTCCTTTGTGAAGAGCAGCCCATGGGTCCCCTTAGATTCACCAAGGTCCCCCTGAGCACCCTAAGTTCCATTCGCCCAAGGTCCCCCCTGAGCACCCTGAGTTCCATAGGGAACCCAGGAGGGACCTTGGGTGAACCAACAAGCAAACAAGCCCAGGACTCAGATCCAAACCAAAACCATACAGGTACAGGGGTGTTCACGAGGAACCCAGTAACATAGATTTTTTTAAATACCTGATTTTCTTTAAAAAATATCTTCAGAGTTAATTTGATGCAGGAGATGACTGGGAGTTTTTGGTGTGTTAGAGGGACGCTGACAGGTCCCTTGAGGGTTCCAACGACATTGTCCATTTCCTTGAAGTCTCCAAATCGGGTGGATGCCCTACAAATGTCCCCTCACTAAGGCACCATCCCTTATGTACAAGTGGTGGCAGCAGAAAGATAGGGAGATGTTTCTGTAGAGTCCCTGCATCTTGATGATGTCATCCTAAAAGCAGGACTTCTATTTTAGGATTGGCATGGAAGCGAATGGGGGGGCAAGAGGGGGAAAATTATTAGTCACATGAATATTTTAATTGTGGTTAATTCACAGGATCTATATAAGAAAAAATAAGGAAATTAAACACATTTGGCTGCCTAGCCTTTGCAGGAGCTGGGAAATTTGTTTAGGCTGCTTGGTGATTTTCCAGTGATTTTTAAATCCTGACACCTTTCTCTTCACTGCAGAATTTTAGGGCATGATTTTAACTTTTAATGAGTCATCCACAGAGATTTTTCTCTCTATCATTCATGGCAACACGTATGCCAGTCATTTATACGACCGCTTGTTTTTATTGTTTTTAAATTGATGGTATGCATTGTGTGCACTTGAATGGACACCTTAGAAACTCAGTTTACTGTGGCTTCTTAAAGTTTCTTTTGAAATTGTATTTCTGGCGTGATTTTATCTGTCGATATTGAAGATTTATAAATTGCAAGATTCAGCAGAAGCCTCCGCTGTGCATTTTAATTCTTAGCATATATCTAAAAATATGGATAAGTTAAATTTCTTAAATAAATTTGAATTTATTGTCTTGAATATTAATACAGCAATTTCAACTGTAGAAATAAATTGTAATGAAAGAAAATTGTTGATAGGCGGAGGATGTTGACTAGGATGGATAATCAAGGCTAGGAATCTCACCCACTATTTTTCTCTCAATATACTAGGAAGGAAAACAACCCACTAGGCTTAAGAGGGCTCAAGCATTGAACAGGTGTGAGGGTTTTCCTTCGCTATATGGATTATTGCTTGTGTAAATGGAATGAGGAAATGCAAGATGTAGACACTAGAATTACAGTAAGGAGCGAGAAAGGTTTTCGGTTATACAGAGGAAACAACAGATTGAGAAACCAAATTCCAAAACCAGATCCGAGAAGCCAACACAGAAACTAACCTACATGTCAAATCCCAGCCTAAATTGCCTGTATGGGGAGACTTGGAGGGTCAGAGGTGACTGGACTCACCCTTAACCTGTGGAGGCGACCTTGACTTGATAAAAACTGATGAAAAAGCCAAGGATCTGTAGCAGACTGTCAGACCTTCCTGTAGCTGAGTTTGAAACTCTGTCACCTGTCACCTGCACACAGAAAATGAAAAGGATGTTGGGAGAAAGGAGATTGCCTCTATCAAACCCTTGTTTAGGAATTAACCTTGACATCGAATTGCAATTGCATGAAAAGAAATGAAGAGTGTTGTTAGTAGTAGAGGCTTGATAAGTGTCTTATACCTTGACGATGCAAGTGCTTCTTGAAATAAGATCACAAGTGTTGATGCAATAGCATGACTCCATAAACACCTAAAAGGACATCACAAAAGACATGCTTGCATAACGATTGCTAGGCTTACCATAATGATGAGATGAAATCCTTGAATGCTTGAATATGCTTGACTGCTCCTTGAATTGATAACTTGCGTGCTTGGATGCATAAGAATGCCATTGATTGAAGATTCATCCCAAAATGAAGAAGGTAGCCTTGTACTTATACCTCACCTAGCCATTTCAGGGCACAAAACCCAAAGGAGGCGGACACGGAATTGGAATCCTGCCTAAAATCAAAAGACCATCCTCTGATTTAAATTTGGGCCCCATTTGCCATGTAAGGGGCAAGTCACCCCTTACACTCCAGGTCGCCCCATACGGGACAAAAAGGGCCTAGATTTAGGTCGGGTCAATTTTGAGATGAGGATTCTGAAAATGTGTGCAGAATTGAGGTGTGATAAACGAAAATGTAGAAAAGACCACTCATAATGAAATAGGGCCTATGTACACAAGAGATGATGATTGAATGAAATAATTAAAAAGGGCACACCTATAATCAAGAGCCCACATTAATTAAACTAAGAGAAAGGACTTAAATGCATAAAAGAATGAACACACACTAAAATGGAATTGGAAACACTAGGCAATGTGTACAATTTACGACACTACATTTAGCCTTCACTTTAGCGGGGGTATGAGTCTACACTCATATGCACGGTAAGTAGAAGAAAGAAATATAGTAGAGAAGTGATGAGATAATGGGCAAGACTTAAAGAGGTAAGACATCACTAAGTTCAAGGTAAGCCCCCAAAGCAACGATCTTAAATCACACAACCAATGTGCAAGGGCACACAAAACAAAAACAAAAAAGACAAAAGACACAACACAAGGGGTTAGTACTAATAACAAAGGCTCCAAATCAACTAGTTGAAGAGACCTCGATGAACCAAATGTCTCAACTGCTAGTATCACTCTCGGAATGCTATTGCAAGAGCTCAAGTGGTCACATAGGAAGAGCAAGAGCACACATCAAAGATGAGACAAGACTTCATCATACAACCCAGTAGAAAAGCTATGAGATCATGGAGGAGAAAAAAGGGAAACATGAATGTCACGGGCTAGCAAGCCGCATTATGCTAGGTGCCATGAGAGAAAGAGAAGGAAGAGTAGGAAAAAGTCTAGCAAGTTGTGTTATGCTAGTTCCACAGATCCAAAAGAGAGGTCGGTGCAAAGATGGAATTGAAAGTCTAGCAACTTGTGTTATGCTAGTCAGCCCATCCAAAGATAACCAAGCAAAGCATCCTTTACAAGGAAATCTGCCAAAAAAGGATTGTCCCAAGGAAACCATTGTCTCCAAAGGAAATCCTCTATATAGTACAAAAAGACCCAAGGAAAGCATTGTTTCCAAGGAAAAGTGCAAAAGGGTTGTCCCAAGGAAAGCATTGTCTCCAAAGGAATCCTGTCAAAAGGTGTAAAAAGATAGCCAAGGAAAGCATTATCTCCAAGGAAATATGCAAAAGGATTGCCCCAGGAAAAGCATTGTCTCCAAAAGAATCATGTCATATAGTACAAAAGATAACCAAAGAAAGCATTGTCTCTAAGGAAATCTGCAAAAGGATTGCCCCAAACAAAGCATTGTCTCAAAAGCAATCCAATCAAACGGTGCAAAGGGATAACCAAGGAAAGCATTATCCCCAAGGAAATTCGTCATATAATACACAAGGAGGCCGCATATATGCCCCCCTCCTTAAGATGGCAACATAAAGCTACGATGGCATCTTAAGGAAAAGTAAAACAAGGATGCCCACCTTCAACACCAAGAAGATATCCCTTAAGCAACAATGTATACATAACCCTAGCTAAAGAGGCATAACTCTTTCTAAAGCCAGGGAAAGATAATTTTGTAAAAAAGATATCATGCAACATGTGCAAAGGGATCCTTAAAAGGAAGAGATCTATGTTCCAAGTCGAGTTGCTTTCCCTCAATTAGAAAATATCTCAAGATATATTCTTCGTTCCTCGTAAGGATGTATAAAGGATTCCTCTCCCAAATGTTTCTCATAGTTTTTCTGGTGGGAATCAACATAAGTTAGTTTCATCACCAAAAAAGATTTCTATTGAAGCACCATCAGTGAAGGGAGCAACAAAATAGAACATAAATACAATGTACACAACTCATAACACCATGAATTTGTTCTCGAGGAAACCTTGGCCAAGGGAAAACCCCGATGGGGATCGTACCCACAAATATACACTAAAAGTATTATGTCCATGTTAGGAGACCTAGCTCTATTAGAAGCTGATTATTACATTAGTACATTTCCCTGTCAAAGGAATACAAAACCCTGTTAGGGGTATACACTGAGCTCACTGCTCATACAATCAGAAAGAGGAGTTCCTGAACAAAAATAGCATCTTCGAGACCAAGAGGGGAAGGAGAACAAGGATTCACCTTTTAGCCCCCTGATGATAGGTAGGAAAAAGGGATTCTTAATGAAGGACGACACACTTTAAGCCTCCAAGTAAGGGAATTATTTATAATGGACATGCTTTTGCAAAAAAGGAAGAGGTGTTCAAGGAAACACACCTCTTGTATAAGAAAGAATCCCCAATCAAGACAATCAATTCCCTGTAAGAAAATATATCACATTATAAACAAATGCCACTCCGTCAAGGAAAGTGGAACCTTAGAAAGAAAAAGGGTTTGAAAAGAAACCCCTTGCCCCCAAGTGTAAAGGCAAGGGAAAGGATAACACATTATGTACTCTAAGTGAAAGATCAATTATAATAGACATACACTCCCAAGCAAGGAAGAGAATGTAAACAAGAACAAAACAAGTCCATACAAGGAAGGACATCATGCCATAAGAGATACAAATCAACAAAGTGATAATGGATCCTTTGGAAGGATAAGGAAAAGAGGGACATTGCCCCCCAAGCGGAAAGACAAGGGAAGGGACCTATTATGTTGCTCACAAGGGAAGATTGAAAAGTAAAGTATAGCACCATGCAAAACAAAGAGCCCCCAATGAAGTAAGCTACTAAGATCACATGATGTGGACCAACATAATAGGCGAAAGGAATGCTAATGAATGTTTTTAATATCAAGAAAGAGTATGAAATCTGTTGTTAAACAAATAAGAAATCTATCTACTAAATCTTGAACAAATTGTCTAAATTCAATACAATTAGCAAGAGAATGTTTATTGCTATGATGAAAAAGACAATGGAAGTTACCATTATGAGATCTTTGATTTATTAGAAAATGATGATAAGGAAAACAAATTTTGGTATCATACTGAAGTCTCCAAAAGATTCTCTTAGCCAAGGCCAAACACTCATTATCGGGAGGTGAAAGGTTTGCTTCCTTCGGTGAAAGAGTCTTTAAGCAAGGCGGTTTAGGTTTGGAAGAATAGGGAACAATAGGATTGGGAGGAGGATAAATGTTGGCTTGAGGTATAAATCCTCTACCTTTTCTAGTGACTTGTGTAGGAAGATCTATTGGGACCTTTATTCCTTGTTTAATAATACCAAGACCTTGTCCACTATAACCTTGTTGAAAAGTAATGTCATAACCTACATTGTAGTAAGCCTTGAGTTGAGACAGGGGAAAACTTTCATCTTTAGGGTTATGGAAATTTGTTGTATAAGAGTGAATAATAGGAGGATTGATCTCTTTAGGGAGATTCATAATCCTATCATCATTAATCACATTCCCTTTGGGTTGGGAATAGGAAGAAGGTTTATCGAGATCTTCATCTTTACTTAAAGTTAATGTTATGTTAGGAGATAAATCATAAAGAAAACATTGAACACCGGGATGATTCAAGATGTGTTGATAATGAACATAAGATGTAGGAGAGTAAAAAATTTCTAGAGTTTTGGAAATGTCTAAACGATCAAGTTTAATGGGTTCTTCTTGCACTGAGGAATCTTTGGGAATAGAGGACCTATCATTACTCCTCAACATAGTATCCCTATTGGGGAGAGTATTAGTGGGAGTATGGACTCTATCTTCAAAAGATAATGTAGAAGTACTAGTGTCGTGTTGAGAATTATCATTTTCTACAAAGACTTGTGAAATCAACAAATTCCATGAAATTAAAATCTTGGAGATAGAGGGAAGGGCACTTTGTTGAATCAAAAGGGGCTTCGAGTGAATTGGGAGTGACTTGGAATCCGCTTACTATTAAGTGTGAGCCAATGCTAGCAAGACAGAACTGGATGGTAGTTAGATGCAGGGCCCCCAGTCATAGCAAGGCGTTTGTAGTAATAAATGTTTATGGTCCCATCTCAAAAATATCCAAAAGGGAGCTATGGAATGAAATAACACGATGGATGAAACTACATAATGATAAGAGGTTCATCATTAGGGGTGACTTTAATGTCATACTGGATAACACAAAGAAGCAAGGAGGGATGCAAAACTTGTCAAGGGTGCAGTATGATTTTCAGGCTTTTGTAGAGGAGAACATTTTAAGAGAAGTATCAACCAAGAATGGCAGGTTCACCTGGACAAACAGAAGAAAGAGTTTTACAAGCATTGGGGAAAAGTTGGATCGTTTCTTCTTGTGTGGCGATTGGGAGAACATTGTGGGTGTATATGAAGTTGTCATCCTGCCATACACAAGATTAGAACATTTCCTGGTACAACTAAACATTCTTCAAGAGTGTTGTTAGGGTGTATCCCCCTTTAAGTTTGAAAGCATGTGGCTCAAAGATCCTACTATCTATGATCGTGTTGAAGAATGGTGGAATGAAGTTAGATTTAAGAATCAATCCAAATTATATTGTATTTGCAAAAAATCAACCCACATCAAAGTCAAATTAAAGAAATGGAATCAAGAATGCTTTAAAAACATATTCATGGAGAGCGCAATCATGGAGGATGAACTCAAGGAGCTACATGAGGCAATAATTGAAAAGGGTATGGATGCGGCAAATTTTGAGAAAGAGAAAACACTAAAAGCAGAGCTGGCAGAGTTGATGGCAAGGGAGGAGTGCTATTGAAGGCAAAAATTTAGGAAAGCATGGTTAAAGAAAGGAGACAAAAATACCAAATTTTTCCATTAGATAGCAATAGCCAATTGATGTATGAAGAGAATTGTGGAAATTGAAAAAGAAGATGGCACAAGGACTCAATCCATGGAAGAAGCCAATGAGGAAGCAATAAGATACTTTCAATCCATCATGAATCGGGAAACGCAAGATCATGCAGAGGAAAGGGATAGATTTTTTAACAGAATAGCACATTTGATCAGTGATGCGAATAATTCTGAGCTATATAGATCGGTATCTATGCAAGAAGTCAAAGTTGCCACCTTTCAGCTTGGGCCGAACAAATCCCCAAGGCCTGATGGCTTTGCAGGTCTTCTGAGAAATATTGAAGGAAGATCTCCTAAAGGCAGTTGAGGCATCAAGGAAAAGAACTAAAATGTAGGTTCTCCCATTCATACCTTCATAGCTTTGGTGCCAAAAAAGAAAGAAGCGTAGAGTATGAGCGATTATCACCCCATAGCATTATGTAACATGGCTTACAAGATAATAACAAGGGTGATTACAAATAGATTGAAAAAAGTTATCAATAAGGTCATCTTAGAAGAGCAAAGCGGTTTCTTGCCTAGTAGTTCGATTGTGGAAGGAATCATAATTGCTCATGAAGTTATTCACTTAGCTAGAAAGGCAAGGACTCCATGTATGATCATCAAACTAGATATATTGAAGGCGTATGATCTTGTGGATAGACAGTTCTTATTAAGTCTTCTAAGCAAGTTTGGATTTGGGGGAAAGTGGATTGATTGGATTGGCGGTTGAATCAAATCTCCCAAATTCTCAGTATTAGTGAATGGGGTGGCTCAAGGGGTCTTTGACACCACAAGGGGTATAAGACAAGGTGATCCCTTATCCTCTTTTCTATTCATCATCATGGCAGAAGCTTTGGGGAGAAGCATATCAATGGCTAGGTCAAAAGGGCAGTGGAAGGGAATAAATATCACACCTGGTGTGAACGCAGTCACTCATCAGCAATTTGCAGATGACACAATTTATTTCGCAAGGGCCTATAGATGTGAAGCAAGAAGCATAAGGAATTTGATGGATGACTATAGCAAGGCGCCTCTGGAGTCCTGGACAGACCATTAATTGGAGAAAATTGGAAATGTTTTTTTCTGAATTGGCAGTCGAGTCTGCAAAGGGAGGTAGCTCAGATTTTGGGATTAACGGTGGCCAACTTCCCATGGAAGTTTTGGGGATGCCTTTATTTGCGGGACCAAATAAGGACTATTGGGACAATCTTATAAACAGCTGCAGAAAGAAAATGGAACTCTAGAAAGGAAAATGGCTGACCTTGGCTGGCAGAATACTCATGATAATGTCTTTTCAAAATTGATGATATCTTTTCAAAATAATATATTAATAACTGACTTAATAAAATTACATTCAGCGTCTAAATGAGCTCTAGTTTACTTGGAGCATAACACTAAGCTAAGAGCACCAAGTATCTTCTAAGCTACCTACACATGATATCAGTGGATGCTATAAATTACTATCTCATAGTACAATCAATTATCGCTATATAATGTTATATTTCTATTGTAATTTCTTATATTTTTTTATGACTAATTTTAATAGCACTATATTATATTTGCAATGCCGCTCCCTGCCTTTCCAACATTGTCCCCAATTTTTCATCTACTGCCACCCTGTCCCTGAAACCCCTTCCTGAGTTCCCCATCCCCCCATTCCTAAACTCCGTGGAACAGAGGTTGTAATGAATCTGACATAAGCGATATTTGTCCTTCCCTTTTGTGAATGCATTAAAGACTACTTAATTGGCATATTGATTTACTGACTGACTGACACTTAGAGAATCGGCATTAAATGCACTCAATTCTTAAGAATGCATTGAGGTCTCTCAGTTAGACGGTTTATTTGCTGTCCCTTGAAAAATAACAACAAAATTTTGCCTAAACACTTTGAGAAGGAGACCAGGGGATTGGAAAGGCACAACCAACTTAGCGTATCAATTGTCATTTGATAACTTGCGTGATTATTTTTTTCAAGAGTCTCTTCAAGGCAATTTCCTGTAAAAGAATCCTCATTTTCGCAAGAACAGCTAATTGAGAATAGAATCTTCTTTGTGACTGAAAACAATTAAATTCTCTCCGAAGCATGTCACAGGCTTATCAAAACTTGCCTATTAATTCAATACAGGAAGTGTGAGCTAGCACCTTTTTAACGAAGCTAACTACAGTGCAAATGCTACAATGGGGCACTTTCCCTTCGATTCAAGTCCCACATTTTGGGTCAACGAATGCAGGAGGCAGTTTTCACTGGAAGTACAATGTCCTATGGCAATCGCAGCTTTACAGATGGTTTTCTTGGAAATACATACATCGCGGCGCATACACAATTAAACAGCTTTAACCATAAAAATACAAAATATAAACCCTAGATAAAAGGAGAACTCAGTTTTTTTCAGATTTAAAGAACAGAATGCTTATGCGTACGCCAGCTCTCTTATTTTAATAATAATTCTTCAGGAAATGTATCATAATATCTAGCCTCACATATAAGACCCTAAAGAAAATCGTTACAATAAAGAAATTTAAGTAAACAATAAATACCTTTTTAATAGAAGGATCGAGCCACTCATACCACCTGGCCTTACACTGCTTTGCCGATTTACGAACAAGCAAAGACGAAATACGTGCCCATTGATTCTTCCCATATTTCATGACAGCCGCCTTCAGAATCTCATCTTCGGTGTTTTTCCAAACACCTCCCTTTATCATGATCCTCATCTTGCTCCAATTTTAGATAAATCCCACCACAAAAGCTCTGTATATATCCAAATCAAAAAAGTATTTAGAATGTTTAAGCAGGTTTTGGAATCTTCCTTCGAAGATATGAATTTATTTCACAAAACCCTCATTTAACTGCAGAAAGCTCTGCGGAGCCTTGTTTTTCATCAAGCCCGCGTCAATCCGAAAGCAGAAGTGCGAAGATTATGAATGTAAAATTGATAGGGACAAATTGCTGAGATTCATAAGTTGCCCTTTGGATGTAGTGGCTGACCATTCGAGCTGCTCGTTCCCTGTAATAAAATTTTGATTCCATCTATGGCCACTTCAGCATTTCCGAAGGGATTGTTCCGTTAGCTTTTATTTTGTTGGGAAGTTGTACATATCTCGTAAACAATACGTTTATTAATTTATTTTTCTACCTCAAAATTCTATAGGGAAAGCGACAAGTAGTGGCTATAGTTAACTTCGCATTCAATTGAGGTACTAAATGATGTCGAATATCGCTGATTTTTTTTAGTTGTTTCAGTATGTAACTTAATTGCTTAAAATTAAGGTCTGGGCTTCTCACCAATAACGGTCCACTCCACATAAGTCGTTTGTGCACATACGTCTAAAAGTGGTCAAAAAAAGGTGTCGACCGATAGTAGACACATTGCACCCCAATAGTAGTTCATTAATTATTGGATAAAAGTATTTAAAAGCCCCAATATCGAATATAAAAAAATGCCTAATTTAAAGTGTTTAAATTGTTGGGTCGGTTCACGTGTTCTTTTTTGACGTTAGGAAAGTGGGGGCACAAACATCCCCTTTCACCACATGTGGTTCATCATCAGCCACGTATATGCTAAGATTGGTGCCCTAAAAATATTAGTTTTCCACCATTTTTCATCATTTTTCATTCCTCCCGCCACAATTTTTGGTCTGCACTGCTATGCAACCATCGTGCTCCACTTCGGCTTCAATCATTCTCAATCAGGTAATGTCTTCAGCTTCAATCATGCTTCCTTTCTTGTATGCACAGCAACGGATTGACAAAATGATTGTCTCAATGCCTTATGTTTCATTAAAATGTTAATATCCCATCGACGGTTTCTTTTTTTTGTTGAGTGATTATCTGTGTGACTAAAGGGTTACATTAAAATGATGAAATATGCTTCTGCGTTAGTACATCATGCTTTATGTGGTTTATTTTGTCATCATTTCTTCAAATGTTGACTATTATATTAAAATGTTTGCTATTTCATATATGTCATAGAGGGTTGAATTTTTGTGGTGAATGGTTATTCATATCCATATAGGGTTTCATTAAAATGATGAACTCTGCTTCTGCATTCTTGCATTTTGCCTTCTTTTCTCCACATTTTCTCTTAAGTGGTCAATCTTATTAAAATGATTAACACTTTCATATTGGTTGTATAGGGTTTAATTTTTCTGGTAAAGTATAACCATATCCATATAATGTTACATTAAAATGATGAAATCTGCTTCTGCGTTAGTCCATCATGTTTTATGTGGTTTATTTTGTCATCATTGCTTCAAATGTCGACCATTATATTAAAATGTTTACTATTTCATATATGTTGTAGTCTTTAGTTTTTGTGGTGAATGATTATCCGTATCCATATAGGGTTTCATTAAAATGATGAACTCTGCTTCTGCATTCCTGCATTTTTACTTCTTTTCTCAACATTTTCTCATGCGTGGTCGATCATTATTAAAATGATCACCCCTTTCATATTGGTCGAATAGGGTTTATATTTTCTGGTAAATGATAACCTTATCCATATAGGGTTACATTAAAATGATGAAATATGCTTCTGTGTTATTCCATCATGCTTTATGTGGTTTATTTTGTCATCATTACTTCAAATGTCGGCTATTATATTAAAATATTTACAGTTTCATATATGTCGTAGAGGGTTTAATTTTTCTGGTGAATGATTATTCGTATCCATATAGGGTTTCGTTAAAATGATGAACTATGTTTTTGCGTTCCTGCATTTTTCCTTCTTTTCTCCACATTTTCTCATAAGTGGTCGATCTTATTAAAATGATTACCCCTATCTGTTAAGGGTTACATTAAAATGGTGCAATCTAGTACTTCGTATATGTATATGTGGGAACAATTATGTATCATTATGCATAATTATGTACACACACACACACACACACACACACACACACACACACACACACACACACATATATAATTCTACATATTGTGTACACAACTAATTTAATAGGGCCCCAATATCGAATATAAAAAAGTCTAATTTAAAGTGTTTAATTTTTTGGGTCGGTTCACGTGTTCTTTTTTTACGTTAGGAAAGTGGGGGCACAAACATCCCCTTTCACCACATGTGGTTCACCGTTGGCCACGTATATGCTAAGATTGTGCCCTAAAAACATTAGTTTTTCACCCTTTTCATCATTTTTCATTCCTCCTGCCACAATTTTTGTTTTGCACCGCTCTGCAACCATTCTATCTTGTGTCATCATTTATGCTTTCTTTCTTATATGTATACATATACACAATTACATCTAGGTTTACATAATCATGCATATATATATATATAGTATCAGATATCTATTTTATAATTTTGTCTTAGTACATAATTATCTATACATATACATGATCATGTATACATATATATAATTATTTACATGTATGTATATATATGCATAATTATGTGTATATATATGGACAGTGATGGAATTAAACAATGATTGTCTCAATGCCTTCAAATGGTGTCCATTTTATTAAAATGTGTATTATTTCATATATGTCATAGAGGGTTTAATTTTTATGGTAAATGATTTTTCCTATCCATATAGGGTTTCATTAAAACGATGAACTCTTATAGCTTTGTTGAATATAGCTTTGTTTTCATGCGGCTTATGCAAAGAAGGCCAATGTTTTCTCTAAAGATTACTTATTCATAGGGTCTACAAACATAAACTGAGTTGAATGTTTTGTATGAAGTTTATACATTCATAGGTTTTAAATACATCCACCGCATTCCCAATAATTTTCTGAGTATGTTTACCTGCATAATCATGCATACATATTCAGACTCCAAGTATCATACACATATACATGATCATGCATATACATGCTTGATCATGTATAATGTACATAATTATTTAGATATATGTATATGGATGCAATATGGACGGTGATGGAATTAAATAATGATTTTCACAATGCCTTCCATCTCATTCAAATTTGTATTAAGGGTTGCATCAAAATGCTATAATGTTGTAGTCATGTATGCATAATTACATATCTTATTTATTTTGCTCTGCATCCTTATTGCCTCCACTTTGCAACCTGTTGTGGGTCCACAACACACACCTCATTTTGGTCCTCTAACCATGGGCCCCCCCCTTCTTTTTGGCTTTTTGGTTTGCCCCTCTCCTTGTTCCTTGAACAAATTTTTGGAGGGGCATGTTGAGAGAACAAAAGTGTTTTTCAGCCCTTTTGCACTTTTGGCGTTTCGGAGGACCTCAGATCCTTTGAAACACCGAAAAGGCCAAAGGGTCGAGCTCAGCCCTTTCGATGTTTTGGCCTTCGAAACACCAAAAAGGCCGAAAGATAGAACCTTCGCACCTTTCGGTGTTTCAACCTCTGAAACACTGAAAGGGAGGAGGCCACCCGACTTTCAACATTTTTGCCTCTGAAAACCCAAAGTCGGGTGACATCTCCCGCCGGCTATATAAGTGGCCTAAGTCACTTTTTGTCCTCAATTGATTTTTTTCCTCTTTGTCTGTGTCTTCTCGTCTCCTCGCGTGCTTGTCATTTTTTATCGCCTCCTCATTGGTCATCGTCATGTTGCCTCTCCTTGCACTTAGCGGCTTTTGTCTTCCACCTCTCCTCGCACTTTACAGGTAGGGCCTCATCTCCTTCTCTTCTTTTCGGGCTCGTGTTTTTGTTTTTAGGTCTATTTAGGGTCTTGTCTTTGTCCTAGTCAGATCGTGCTCCCTCCTAGGTCCCTAGGGTTTGCACCCTTGGGCCTCTGATCGGGTCGCTCTCCCTCATCTTGGTCTTTTTTATTTATGTTTTTAGGGTTAGGTTTTTTTGTGTGTCGTGACCTAGTCGCAGGTTTTTAGCCTTTGAAAGGCCAAAAATAGCCCCATCGAAGCAGATTTTGACCAAGTGTCATTTTTTTCACTTTCAGCGCTTTCGGCTTTTCGGACCTCCGAAAATACCGAAACATCCGAAGACAAGGTCACTCGACTTCACAAGTTTCGGTCCTTCACCGAAACCTACCTCAAACTTTCATGCACTGGAAGGCCAAAAGCATTTCTCCAGCCCCCGATTCTCTTTGAGATTTTGGCCTTTCGCATCCCGACCTTGTCTTCAGAGTCCAAAATCCTGAAAGTTCCAAAAGAGCCAAAATTTCATTTCTGGCTACTTAAGAGCCATCTTCTTTTGGTTTTCTTAGTTAGAGTTGTGTTTCTTTCCTGCTTTAGTGGTTTTCTTTCAATAAAGAAACTAACACTTGCATTTTTCCCCGTAGGAATGCCTGAGAAGTGGACAACATCACTAATGAAGTACCAGTTCAAGGGGAATCACCCCCCTTCAAAGATCGGGAATAAACACTTGGAAATCATTGATATAGACATCGGGAACATGAACTGGGATGTGTTCTCAATCGGCGGGAAGCACTAAAGACTGCACCTCCCTGGTTTAATTTGGTCTAGTCAATACAGCAGCACACCCGATAGCGGTCATGTCCTCTAAGCTCATCATGACATTGGCCAACCACTGAAAGGGTGGTCAAGAACACAGAAGGACAAATAGTCTTTGACCTAAGGCTGGACAAAATTGAAGATATCTTCCATCTTCAGAAGGACATAGACAAATTCTATGACTTCTTTATAAAAAAGGGGTTGAGATAGTTCAGGAACAAAACTAAGGATGCCTATGAGATTGCAAATCAGGAATACCTCCAGCAACCTCTCCCAAAGAACAAACTAGACAAAATAGATCTCAGAAGGGGATACTTGAGGGATGACATCCAAGCTATAGTCGCCTTGATAAGCTAAGTGTTTGTGAAGACATTATATTTTTCCATTAGTATACACAAGGAAAAACATGATCTGCACCATCGGTTGTCACTACACCAACAGACAGGGCATAGCACTACCCAACGCCAAGGTTACCCGACAAACACTGTTCAGTGTTATTCGATGACAAAAAGGTAAATGGAACCCAATGAGTAACAACAGTGCAACCCGACAGAATAGCAAAGAGAGGAACTCGACAGACAAAGGGAACCTGACGAGCAGTTCAACAAAGGAACACCGACAAACTTACAGTTCAACCCGATGACCAAGAACCGTCAGTCAGTTACATCCCGCAAAAAGTGGATCTAACTTTCCACGTCAGATAAATCACTGAAGTTGTATTTATAGATTCTTGATTTACTTTTAAATCCATTATGTGCGGAGGAAGCAATGTATTTAGTATTGCTTTAATTAGTTTTATTGATTTAAAACATGCAAACTAAAGATCAAGGTCAAGTTGTAAACCTTGGATCTAAGAGTTAACATTGTAATGCATGATTTTAGAATAGGTCAAAGAATTGTATAAATAGATGCTCAATTTATTGTAAACTGTTGTTGTTCAATGAAGATTGTAGCCGTGGAGAGCATCTAGAGACCAAACAAGTGAATTCATGCAGAAAGACAAAAAAAGAATCAAATCAGTTTAAAGAACAAGAACAAAAGCTATCGACGAGCAGAGAAAAGGTATTCATCAATCACTTAAGGTGATATTATTATTCTGAGAGCTTTAATGGACCTGTAATCATCAATTGTAGATTGCATACAATCAGGTCAACATTTGTACTTATTCTAACAAGTGTAGTACACATAAGAAATCCTTTCAAGAAAGGTGGACTTAACAGTCTTGTTGTAAATCTCTTAATCGAGTGCACACTTAAATCAGTGTTGCTAAAGCTCTTAACATAGTAGATTTTAACCGGTCTCCACCTTAATACTCCTAACATAGTAGATCATCAGAAGTGATCAAATTGTAAGCCTTAACCGGCTCTCTTCCATTCTGCAGATAGTGAAGTTTTGTGGGTGTCATCCCCACCGCAAATTTTACTTCCTAACAAGAGTTTTCTACGATACCATATCTTGTGTTATGTGTTTATCATTTTCATTAATGTTTCTATGAATGTTTCAAATAATTAAAGATTATGAATGAATGATACATGCATAAGAAAGAACAACAGTAATGGTCGATAATCCAGTAATGAATGATTAACAATGATGAATTGTGAAAGGTGTTAAAAACATTTTAGAGGTACTGATTCACCCCTCCCCTCTTAGTACTACTTCCCATTAATTCCAACAATTGGTATCTGAGCTGAGTCTCTTCTTGGAAAAGCTTAAAGGCATAAGAGCAAAGATCATACAATGGAGAAGTACAAGCTTGATAAGAATATTGAGAATAAAAAGCTTGAGATACACATGTTCTATGAACAGTATAAAGAAGCTAGAATCAAGATGAGAGAGATGTTGGAAGAGAGGAAAGGTATGGCTACCTGGAACAATGAAAAAGATTATCAAGAAGAAGAGATTCAAGATTTCTTTGAATCCTCAAGATCAAATGCAAGTAATACATCAGATACATCAGAAGAGAACATCACAAATCTAAAGGAGATCAATCAATATCTGACAGAGCAAATAAAGATGCTACAAATCGGTCAAGAGATCCAGATGGTAAGAATGATTGATGTGATGAGTTATGCTAGACAAGATGAAACTGAAAGAACACTTGTTATTGATGACAGAAGGAAGATTACAGAAAAGCTACAAGAGAAGAAGTTAGAAATTCAAAGACATGCTGAGCATCACCATGAGATCACAAATCAGATTATTCTAATGAGTCAAGAAGCAAACAGAATGAATATAGAACTCATTAAAAGAGTGCAAGCTATCGGTGAATTAAGAGAAGAAAATGAAAAACTAAAGCGTGAGGTTAGAATTCAGCAACAACATAATGAAGTTATCAGAAAGGCTGAGGAAAGCAATAAAAGAATGGATGATTTTCTTGAACGACAACGAAGAGTCAACAAAAACAACAGTTTAGGCTTTATCGAAAATGGAGAATCATCAAATCAAGGCAATCCAAAGAATGTCTATAAAAATACAAGACCAAGAAAGCTGACATGCAAGCACTATGGAAAGAAAGGGCACACATCAAATGTATGCTGAGGTAAAATTAGAGGTATTCCTAAATCTACATCTACATTCATAGGATTCTGTTATAAATGTAACAAGAAAGGACATAAGGCTTATGAATGCAAGACTAAGATAGAACAGCCAAAGAAGGAAACCTACATGGACAAATACTGTCCTACATGCAAGATGAATGGACACACATATGAAGAATGTTGGAAAAAGAAAAGGCAAGCATGGAAGCCAAAAGGTCAAGAAACTCTCTATCAACCAAAGAGAATTGATAATCAATATGTATGGGATTACAATACTTGGACAAACTGTACAACATGTGGTAGATATGGTTGCATTGCTACAAACTGCATGAGAGCATGGACCAAAAGGTCTAGATGTTGGTCAAACCCCAGAATGGCATGCTTACATTGTCATTAAGTAGGTCATCTGAAGAAAGATTGCAAATACCGAATGACGGAGACAAGCACATATCCCAATGGAAACACCATTGAAGATATCCAGAGGGCTAGAGACAAAATGTGGAGAAAAGCTTCAAGCAATGATGAAGCTGGACCAAGCACTGCAAATGGTGACACCCCATCCAATGGATCTGGTGACATCACCACCCCCACTTGAGCTAAACAAGTAAGTATGGAACTGCACTACACCAAGTCATATTTTGCATCAGTTCCATTATACAAATTGATATATAGTTAAAATCTGCATAATAAAGTTGCATATTATGTTACTTGTTCCAATTCTGAGAAAACAACCCAGTTGGTATACACATACCAAAAATCATCGGTGAACATAATGGATGAGCTATCTACACTTACCATAAATTATCGGTCAACACATAAAACTAGTTGTACCAAGGACAGCTTGGTTAGTACCATTAGATTATGAAATAAATATTGATCAAGCTACAAATGCAATTGATGCATTAATCAATAAGCCTATTGACAACAAACAACCTAGGTTTGGAACCTATGAAGAGGCCAGATCAAAGATAAAATGAGGCTTGTAAATCAAGAAGCCTGTCAATAAGAAAAACAAAATGGTCAAGAATCTTAAAAAGATTCTATCGGTTACAGAGGAGGAACAAGGACAACTAGAGGAAACTGATGAGTAGGGCACCATCGATGAGGGACAAGAAGAACAGAAATCATATTCTGAGGAGACTGAATCTAATACACCTCCACCTCCAACAAAGAAGCAGAGGACAAGAAGTCAAACTGCTAAAATTGACACTACCCCTCTTAAGAAAGGTCAAGTAAGGACATATAAGAGGAAGCAACTAGCAAAGCAAACCAAGCAACAAACTATGAAAACAACACCTCAAAAGAAGAGGAAAAGGCTGGTTAGGGAAAAGGCTAACATAAAGGATACTAAAGATGATGAGCCTGATGTAGTAAAGAAGAATTACATGAATCAAACTGTTTATGAAGCTACTGAACATATTATTGCATCTGGCACAATGCATGACAAAAGAATCAGACAATAGGATACACTGAAACCAGAGGACCAAAACAAAATACAAGATGCAATCATAAGGTCAATGATCAAGCATAAACATGTACCAGCTAAATTCGTAAATCAAATAACCAAGGAGCTTGGTAACAAAGTATCCCAATAATGGTCATATGCTCTACAGACTGAGAGAGAAGCAAGGGAGAGGGTACTTGTTCAACTAATACCTCCCGAATCCAAAATTAAAAAAATCAAAGAAATATTGAAGAAGCATTCAGGTAAATTCGTAGCCAAGGTAAGGGCATACAAAGTACTAGAAGATAATTTCATAGAGCTGGACACAATTACTAAAACAAAATGGAGACAACTCCTGGATTTATCGGCAAAGTCAACAAGTGATGAGAATCAATTACTTCTCACCAACACACCTCATAGAGAGGAGAAGAAAGACAATGCAAGTCCTCAACACATTGCTCTGGAAAATACTGAAAGTAATAATAAGCCCATAAACTTAGACAAAGTCATGGATGATCTTGACATCCAAGATATCACCAACTATGACTTTGATAAAGATCCATAGAAGAAAGATGAAGTAATATTCATTACACTTAAGGATCAGGGACATCAACAAGATTTGAAGACATCAAATGATAAAGATATGAATGTTGCTGATGAAACATGGCAGGACACATCAGTCATGGACTTAACAGAAGCAGACCCTGTAGAGGAGATACAAAAAGATGAGGATGTCACTGCTCAAAAAGATCAAACCGACGAGCAGGACACCACTCAAGATATAGCCCAAGCTACCACTCAAAGCAACATGCTAGTATTAATGAAGGCAATCAATATATTTGAGGGTAATACTGCAGAGGACACAAGAACACCCGAGGACAAGGGTGATGGAGAAGAAAAAGACACCATAGATAATACAAAGGATACAATGACAAAGAAGGTTGCAACCGATGATCAGACAGATAAGTTTGCTGATCAAAATAAAGAGGAAACACAAAAGGAAGAAGGGGACACACAGACAAAAAAAGGTGAAGAAGCAAATAAAGATGAGAAGGAGAAGAAATCAAAAGAAAAATCTACAGAGACACCCAAGGTTGATGGAGAAACGTCTTCACAAAATCGACAGGTGCAACCCAAGCAGAAAACACAAAAAGCATCTTCCACAAAGCCTTCACCAAGCAATTTAGAGAGAACAAATGAACTAGCTATGGTAGTTCATACATCTGCATCCCCGAAAGTCTCAAAGAAGAAGAAGAGCAAGCATAAGAATCTAGTAACACTGGATGAAATCATTGAGATTCCAGTTTGTGATCCAAGGACATTGGATCCAACTGAATTGACCAAATATGCAAGACTCTGTGATAGAAAGGTTATTCAAGACAAACTAAAGAAAGCAAAAAAAGAGGCCAGTGTATTGGAAGTAGCAAGAGGAATACTTCAACAAATAGTACCTGATGTAGAAATTGATTAGACCACCCCAATTCTCAATCAATTGGCGGTACTCACAGATGCGACAACATCTCAGAACATAGATGTTGAGAAGGTCATGGAAGAAAAAATTGAAAAAAAGTATGAGTTCAAGCTAGCCAAGAAGATAAGCCAGGAAGTGGCATTGAAAAAGGTAAAGCTTTCTGAATTGGTATGCACAGTTGATCCAATCATCTCAAAAGCTATTACTTTGATACAAAAATTGTGCACACTTGAGCAACTCACACAGGAGTATACCGACGGGATAGCACAAATTGATGTTCATCTTAAAACGAGTGCACAAAGTCTCACAAATAATGAAGAAGCAATAAAATTGCACAATGAGCAAATCAAACAGGCTCGGAAGCTGAGACATGACATACAAATTGCAGAGACAAAGTACAGAGATGAGGTAATTGTTAGAGTAATTTAGTAATTTCTCTTTAGTGCTTAAGTTTCACTTAGGCAGTTTCTATTTTGTTAGAGTTTCCCTTTTAGGGTTTCGGTATCCTTTATAAGGAATCACCGCTTAGTTTTATTCACAGAGTTTTGTATTCAATATTGTTGTTAATAGAAATTATTCTTTTCAACATGAATATCTCTTCTGTCTCATTTTGGCCGCCATAGCTGAATCCTTCTATCTTCTGTCTTTTGCTTCTGTGTATGTAATAGTTATGCATGCAGGTGTTCTTGGGAAGATTGCAGTTTAGCAATCATAACATGGTATCAGAGCCATCTTGCTGCCGGCTGTTCGAGTTTTGTTGAAGCATTCAAGGGTTTGAAGGTTTCACTGCTTTTTCTGGCTTCTTTTAGTGGTTCTGGGGGGTCTCTATTTTTGGAGGCATTTTGGGCCCAAACGGACACTTTCATTACGTCCGAAAGGCCCAAAAACCCCAGAATTCATATAAAACTTGTCCATTTTGGACAACTTTGCAATTTGAGGCAAAAAAATTTGGGCCCATAGCCGTACGGCCCTGGCACGCATCCCAAGGTGAGACGAAAAATTAATATTTTTTATTTTTTCAAAAAAAAAATGTGCAGCGTTTTTTTTGGTTAAAAAAATAAAAATAAAAATCAAATGTTTTATGCATTTGATTTTTTTGGAATGAAAAAAAAGTTTTTTGGTAAAACTTTTTGAAAAAGTTCTTTTTGCATGCGTACCCTTTTGGTACTGACAGCTGACACAGGCAGGTACATCAGACCTGCATGCTAACATCATCAGTACTTATGCCTGCATCACCATGTCGTGATTAAATTTGACATGCAAGAAACCGTCATTCTCTTTGATTTTTTTTGTTCTCTAGAGCTGCCTGTGGTTTTTTGGCCGTATCTTGAGCATACGGTATCAGATTTTTAAATTCTTTATATCGTCGGAAAGCTCTTTCCGAGCTCTTTTCGACTATGGAGGTTAGGATTTTTGGTTCCACCATTTCAATATCTTTTTTTTCTGTTGAAGTCTGATGTCTCTTTTTGCCTTCCGGGAGTCATATCTGGCTCATCCGGACTCCTTTTTTGGAAAACGAGATATCGTCGGAAAGATGATTCTGTGTACTATTCAATGGTAAAGGTATTTCTTCTAGATTCTACTCTGGGTTTTCACTCCTCCGCATTTGGCAGTTTATGCACTCTGGTGGCGTGCTTGGTTCTACAGGTCCGGGGATCTCTTCTTCTGAGTTCATAGCTCACTCTTCTTTCTGACTTCTGAGCTTGCATGCTCTTTCTGTTGCATCATTATTCTATAAATGCACTGAGATAAAGTGCCTTCTTCTGCATTCTTGGATCTTGTACACCTGGTTCGGTTGATGTACTCGCACTATGTTATAAAGTGCCATGGGGGGATTATGATGCATTTGCCGCTTTAGGCGCATCCACTTTTGTCAAGTGAGTGTACCTTCCATGATATTAGCCCATGTAGTCTGTGTCTGTGACACCGCCCTTTATCCTGTGTGTGTACTTCTGTTGCACTATTGGTGTTCCTGGTTCTTCTTCTGTAGCTATTTCTGGTACTGCATTTCAATGTTCCTGTCACCTCTCCCAGTTCAGCATTATGGGGGGGTTCACCTGTTGGTTCTATTGCTTCCTGGTTCGATTGATCAGCTCTTCAGACACTTGTCTTCTCTACCT
>MU224887.1:718092-729451 GCA_018584345.1 Thuja plicata
AGATTAGGTAATGGAGTATCATCTACCAAATTCTTCACATAATCCAAAAGAGCAATAAGTCCACTACACAAATCCTTAATTAAAGTTTTGAAAGTAGGGACACTAGTATTGGTCAATCTTAGAATAGAATAAGCAAGTGAAACATGAAGATTAACAAACATGATAAAATGGACAACACTCTCATAGACATCATAGGTACTATAAAGAGATGCTAAAAGAAGTATAATGAGAAAAATAGCCATACACCAAAAGAATTTCATGATGAAAAGGAAAGAAGTGTTTTTGTATTTATAAATGAAAATTGTAATCTAAGATGTAAATCTAACACCAAAGAGAAGGAATTGTCTCTCACGGGTTCACCAAAATGTAATATAAATATTTAGAGTAGTGGAATAGTGTCTGTTACCAAAATGTAAAGGGGATTGAAATAGAGATATGTTTATTAAAAATGTATAATGTATTGAATTCCTTACCCTTAATTGAATTGTATTGATTAAGTATTGCAATTGTGATTAAGGAGAAGATAAAATGTTCCTTTTCATCCTCAAATGCACAATGGGAGTCAAATGCACAATGGGAGATCCAAGTTGATCAACCCCAAGGAAGGGCTAATACACAAATGAATCAACTATTTGGAAAGGAGAATAACAAAGGAGATACCTTAAATTCTGTTAATTATATGTATAGAAATGATATATGATAGTAATTAAATAAATAGGAGAAATGCACTAACCTTGAAATATTACAGATCAAAGAATGTTGTTTTTTGAGGTCTGTAGACTATTTCTGGAAAAACTGACAGTTGATCCCGAACCAGAACACAGAGACGAACAAAACCCAGAAATATTTTTCCATTTTGATGTTTTCTTATGAAAAAGGTCGACCTTGACCCACAAATGTCAACCTTGACCCAATAATGTCGACCTTGACCTACACAGGTCCGACAAAAAATCTGTTCGCGCCATCTGAAAGAAAGCCAAAAAGGGTATCCAGATCTGGTCTCAAATCAACTGTTCTGAACCTGTACCTACAAGAAAAAGAGGATTATTTGTTGTGGGGGAGGGGTTTTCCTTAGTCAAACCCCGATTTAGGAATTAACCTTGAAATCAATAAAGTACAAAATGCTAGCAAGTAGTAGAATTGAATCTAATAATGAAGTTATGATATTCCATAGATATGTAATTGTAATTCAAATGTATGCAAGTATGAAAGTATGAAAGCATGAATTCAATAGGAACCATAAACTTCCATGATTGTATGCTTGAAACCCACTTTGAAGAGGTGATGAAATATTCTTGAGGATGCACAAAGGATCTTGAAGGAAGATCACACCATCATGATGGCTAGATCTAGGGGTTTGAATGATGAATCTTGAATGCTTGAACCAAATCCCTTCAAAGGATTGAAAGCTTGAATCCTTGATCTTCAATGGAGAACTTGAATGCTTGAGAGGAAGACTTGAACATCTTGAGAACTTGGAAATATGTAGAACAATGGATGCTTGAACTTCACTTGATCACCTAGTTGATAATTCGTAATGCTTATTGCTTCAATAGAGGACTTAGAGAAAATGAGGGAGAAATGCTTCCTTTTATATGAAACTAGGGCACAATCTTCTAAGGAGGCCTACATAGGATAATTAAATTCCAATTATACCCATTCCCCTAGAAAAGGACCTATATTAAATATAATTTAGGAATCAATGCTTCGGAACCCGAAACAGCTGACCCAAAAGCGGGAAAACTAAATTTTTGAAGAGCCCCGACAGCTGAAAAGTTTCCTGATTTGCAAGGGGGACCTAGGTCAAGGTCGAGGTTGACCCTAACCTAGGTCAGGGTCGAGGTAGGTCAAGGTCAAGGTCAACCTTGACCCAGGGGGTCAGAACCCCTGGAAAATATGCCAGGTGGGGTAGGAGGTGCCCGGAGAGGCCCAATTAGGGTCCTGAACCAGCACAGAAGCATGAGATGATGCAGAAATGGGAGGATGATATGATGGAGGTAAAAAACATACCCTAAGGAGGGCTAAATTATCTTAACATGGAAGTGCTTCCATTTTAAGATGATACAGTCTCCGTCCTATCTTTTCTGTGTTTTTGTACCTTGCGACACGATAGTCACATCTCGACTGTTCTAGCCACACTCTTGAAAATTCGTGCCAGGTGCATCTCACACCTTGGCTATTCTAGCCTATTACCTCCTTTTTTAAACATTTCTAGAGACAGAGTTCTGAGTCAGATCTTAATTTTCCTCTTGTTTCATCTTTGTCTATGCCTGTTATGACTAGAAGCGGCAATATTTTTCCCATACGCGGTTCCGGAATAGGTAGAAGTAAACCTCGTAATCAAGGAAAAGGTCATTCTAAACCCATTGTTCAACTTGATAGTCAAGAGGGATCCTCACATTCCTCTTCCCCATTCAGTATAGATTTGAGTCCGAATCAGAAACCAGTGTTCCAGCTGTGTTTTAATCCTTTGTTTCAAGATCAATATAATCCATTTCTTTCAGATCAACAAGGCTTCAGAAAGTCACCTGTTTGGGTTGACCCTATTGATGATCCTCACTACCTTAGTGATCCTTTTGAGCATATCAATCCTTTTGATCTTGTCAACCCCTTTGATCCGCTGAGAGATACATTGGCTACGAGTTCTCAACTCGATACTCACACTCATACTGAAGAGGTGCACACGGCACAATCTCACGTTAATGACATTGAAACTCCTTTTGATTACTTACAAGGTCAATATAGTGGAGTCAATGACGAATCCCAAAATGAACAAGGTCAGCAAGAAGAGCAGCATCACCAGGGTCAAGATCAGACTGAAAGCATTTATGAGATTCTTGGTAATGACAATGAGCCAATAACTCAAAATGACATAGATGCTGCAAAATCTAATAAAGCTCTCATGAAAATGATGGAAATACTCCTTGTAGAATATAAAGAGAAATACTTTCTAGATTTGGTGAAACAAGGAGTTAAGCTACCCTCAAACTTTCAAGTGGAAACGCTTGTGGCTAAAGAAGAAGAAAGTGAGACTTCCAAATTGCATAAAGTAATTCAAGACATGCAAAATCAAATCAGCCAACTTATGAACGATAAGGACAAACCCACGCAACAATTCATGATGGAAAGCATCCATCCTTTTCCTTTTGATAGGAGTATTCTTATGCAACCTTTTCCCAAAGGTGTAGAACTCCCTAAATATGATAAGTATTTGGGTACCACTGATCCTCAGGATCATTTGAGAGAATTTGGTGCCCTATATATGGAGTTCATGCATGATCAAACCTATTTGATGCGTCTCTTTCCCCAAAGTTTGGGTGGACCTTCCATGGAGTGGTTTTCTCAACTACCCATTGACATCAAGACTTTTGATGAGATTGCCAATCTCTTTATACAACACTATTCTCACAATATACAACATCCCGTCAACATAAGGGACCTTTGTAATCTCAAGCAAAGGCAAGGGGAACCATTCTTGACATTTATCCAAAGATGGAGACAACTTTGCACTAAGTATCCTCGCAAAATACCCAAATCTGAGAAACTCGATATCTTCTTGGATAATCCCACCCCTGATTTTGGGTATCAAGTACAACTCCAAGGTCCCCTTAATTTTGATAGCATGATAAAGCAAGATGTGAGGATAGAGGCATTTATGGTTAAAAAGGGTGAATTGACTTTGTATAAAGACAACAAACAAGGTTCCTCCTCTTCCAATAAAGATAAAGGGAAATTTACCAACAAAAATAGGGACATTGTGAATGATGGGGTGGTTGATAATGTGACTCCAACTCCTTCAAAACTGGTTTTCAATCTCTCCTTTGGTATACAAGCGACCAAAGTTGTTGAAAAGGATGCAACAAACACTTAATAGCCTTCTAGATTCTCTGGCAACAAACCTTGGGCCCCACGACCCAAGCGTGAATTTACTTCTTTGGGAGAACCGCTTGATGTGGTTTTCAAAACTTTGGTGCAAAATCAGATTCTTGCTCCTTTGGAAAAATGTCTATACGATCTGCAACCATGACCCCATTGGTGGAATGACAACACATACTATGACTATCACCAAAACAAGGGTTATAAGACTGCTACTTGTCTTCAATTGCATCATAAAGTCCAAGATCTTATTGATAACCAGGTTATCATTGTGGAAAATCATAACAAGAATTCAGATCACTAGGCATTTAAAGATCCCTTTCCTTTTCACAGGAAAGGCGAGTCTTCCAACGCTAAGAACAATAATGCCAAGGTTAACTACGCACATGCCACTTACGATAATGTCATCAACATGGTTTAACTTGTGGAAGTGGAATATTGTAATATGTTTACTACCAAGGGGAGCAGGGATGCTTCTAATCCTAAGACCCCATTTGTCTTGAGAGGCCCCAGGTCTCAATTATCTGAATCTGAAACATCTTGAGATTGTGCGAACATTGTTACTAGATCTCGCGCTAAGATCACTATTAAGGGTCCTGACCCTCCTGTTACTGCATCCACGCCAAAACAAACTAAGGATAAAACTATTGTTGGCTCTGCCAATAAGACCACAAAAGTGGTCCCTATGCCTCCTACTGCTAGTTATAGCATTCTTGACCATCTTCAAAGAACCAATGCTCAAATAACTATCTTTGAGTTGTTGAAGATCTCACCTGCTCATAGGCAGATTCTAGATAAAGCTCTCATAGAAGCTAATGTCCCCAAAGACATCAATCTGGATCAGTTTCAATCCATGGTGGGTCACTTGACTTCACCACTTTATTTGTCCTTCTTAGAAGAAGATGATCACTCAATTAGTCACCCGCATAATGCTCCTCTGCATATAGAAGTCATGATTGGCAAACAGCTAGTCCATTGCATCCTTATTGATAATGGTGCTAGTCTCAATATTTACTCCACTCATTTTCTTGCTTAGCTAGGTTATGGCGAAGATCGCATAGATTCCAGCAAAAGAATTAATATCAAGGCCTTTGATGAAGAAGAGAGAAAATCTAAAGGTTTAGTCATGCTACCCATTCGGGTTGGACCAGTTGAAAGAGATGTCACATGTCAGGTGCTAGACCTTCCTCTTGCGTCTAATATCTTATTGGGAAGACCGTGGATCCATGAGATACAAGAGGTTCCCTCTACATACCATCAATGTATTAAGTTTTCTTTCCAAGGCACAGAGGTGACAATTCCTACTAGTGTGGGCTCTTCTTGTAATGCGCTCACTCAGTTAGCTGATAGTCTTGTTCTGACTAATAGAGAGTACACAGAATTCTATGATGGCAAGCTTAGAGACATAGAACAGACCTTGAAAATCACAGACATAGGCATGGGGGGTATAAAATAGAACCTGTGCTATTGTTAGCAGCTCTACTTCCGTCTCCTTGTTCTAATGGGAGACCTTCTAAGAACAACAGATCTTCTACTCCTCCTGATAGTTTATGATTGTGCCTTTGTACGGGCTTCTACACCATTAGAAGATGAAGATGAGGAAAGAGCTATTAAAGCATGTCTTTGCAAAGGAAAGAACATACATGAATAGACTGCCCCAGCTCATGAACTAAATCCCTACAATGAAGGTCTTAAGATTATGAAATGCTTTGGGTACAAAGGGAGTGGTCCAATAGGGGTGAATGGTAACGGGTTAGTTGAACCTATTAAAGCTACATTTTGAAAGATGAAAGACACAATTGGTTTAGGATTCAAGAAGATCTTGTTTCATCTAGGGATTAGCAAATTTGTGCCAAAATTAGATCCTTCACCAGAACCTGAAGGTACATCTACAGTCGACATCATAGAAGATAGCTTCGATGAGGATTGCTTTCCTCATCCCATTCCTCCAGACCTAGCAACATTCTTTGTTGAGCCAGATAATTTTGTACCATGCGCCAGTACAATCAATACTGATAATGATTCTGATAAAACCACTCCATTTGAAGCACTAACCTATAAACAATGGAAAGTGTTACAAGATCGTAGCTTCCAAGGTGAACATTACATACCACTAGAGTTTCAAGAGCAGTTGGCACAAGAACAGGATGGTGTTGCAAGAACCCCCAAACCTTCATGGTGCAAACACCCAAGTCAGAGTTCGGACATAGATTCTCATGAATATGAGTTCAACAGTTTATCAGAAGGATATTATGAAAAGCTTCTCGACGTAAGTGAGGGGTCTAGTGAAAGGTCTAATGAGTTTGAGTCCATAAATGTTAATGTGTCTTCTACTTCGGTCGTTAGGAGTCAAAAGGATTTTAACACACCTTTGGATGAGATCGATTTAGCTCTCATCTTGCTAGTCAACGCTTTCGATGACTATACCGTGAATGCACTTGAACCCGCCACATCTCTTTCACTCCAACATCCCGAGTTAATAGAATGGAATTCCCCTACCTCATCCAATGAAGTCCTTGCATTCTAGAATGAATATGCTCTAGCCTGCTAACTTCACGCTGTTGAACCTGTGACGTCCTCCACTAGTGAAGAAAGTGTCAACATGACCGAGGCTGATATCAAGTATCTTAGTCATAAAATTAAAAGAAGAAAAAATAGGCGCTCTGATGGTGAAAACCACATTGTGTTAGTGTCAAAGCAAAAAAAGTAAAAAGAAAAGACGTATCCGAAGGTAAAAACCTCTCTGAGGTGCCTGAGGATGAGATACTTGATGCACTCCCGAGTCACTTCTAGGAATGCTCATCAGTGTTAATTGAGCCAACTCAACTGGTAAATCTGGGAATAGAAGAACATCCACACATTATTCATGTGGCCAAATCATTATCTACAGAAGAACTTAAAGAATTCACAGACTTCTTCAAGGAGAAAAAGATAAAATTTGCATGGACATATTTTGGCATGCTGGGTGTGGATCCTGATCTCATCATGCATCACTTGTCAATAGCTCCGGGTGTGAAACTAGTCAAACACAAACTTAGGAAGATGCATCCACATGTGGCTCTACTGGTCAAGGCAGAATTGGAAAAACTTCTAAAAGCTGGGTTCATCTGAGCAATTGATTATGCAGAGTGGATCTCTAACATAGTCCTAGTGACTAAACATGACAAATCTATCAAGGTCTGCACAAAATTTAGGGACCTGAATAAGGCATGTCCAAAAGATGATTTTCCACTTCCCAACATTGACATGATTGTGGATATGACAGCAGGGTATGAGATGTACTCTCTAATGGACGGTTTCTCTAGCTATAATCAAATCAAAATTGTGCCAGAGGACCAAGAGAAGACTGCTTTTACTTGTGCATGGGGTACATTCTGTTGGAATGTTATGCCTTTTGGACTTAAGAATGCTAGAGCCACCTATCAGAGAGCTGTCACTGCCATATTTCATGACATGATGCATAAGACAATGGAGGACTACGTGGATGACACACTTGCTAAAAGTATGGATAGGAAGACACATCTCAGTGATCTAGGCCCTATACTAGATTGTATGGAAAAATTCAGACTACGTCTTAACCCTAAGAAATGTGCATTTGGGGTTAATTCAGGAAAATTACTTGGTTATATCATCTCCGCGAAGGGAATCAAGGTGGATCCTGCAAAGGTGCAAGCTATCATGGAAATGCCTCCACCTTAGAATATCATACAAATTAGAGGTCTTCAAGGTTGACTTCAATCTATTCGACATTTCATCTCGCAGCTAGCTGACAAGTCACAACCATTTACCAAAACTCTACATAAAGGTGTGACTTATGAATGGAACAAAGAATTTGAACAAGGATTTCAACAGATCAAACAATATCTAGCCAATCCGCCTATATTAATGCCTCCTATTCAAGGGAAACCATTGATCTTATACATCTCAGCTACAGAAACATCTCTGGGTGCTCTATTGGCCCAATAAGATCAAAATAATAAAGAAAGAGCCATTTATTACATCAGCAGAACATTGGTCTCTTATGAAATGAATTATTTTGTAATTGAGAAAGCTTGCTTAGTAGTGGTGTTTGCTTCCCAGAAGTTACGACACTACATGCTGGCTCACACTACAAGGCTAATCACAAAAATTGATCCATTAAAGTACTTACTCAGTAAAGCTACCCTCACAGGTAGACTAGCTAAATGGGTCATGCTCCTTAGTGAATTTGATATTGAATATGTTGAGAGAAAAGCTATCAAAGGGCAAGTGATTGCAGATCAGTTGGCTGAGGCACCTATTACAGATCATCAACCATTAAGGATTGAGTTCCCAGATGAGTCCATCATGCTTCTCACACATCAGACATGGACCATGTTCTTTGATGGATCATTCAACCAGTAGGGGTTGGGTGCTAGAATTTTGTTCATTACACCTCAACGATATTCATTACCTAAGGCATACAAAATGATGTTTCCTTGCACGAATAACACTACTAAGTATGAAGCTTTGATCAATGGATTATAGATCGCTATTGAATGGCGTGTTGATGAGCTAAAAGTCTTTGGGGATTAACAACTAGTTATCAATCAAGTGAATGACACCTATCAAACAAAAGACAAAAAACCGGTGCCCTATAAAAAGATGGTTGATGACCTTAAGAAATACTTCGCACATGTTACTTTCTAGCAAATTCCAAGGGTGGATAATAAAGTAGCTGATGCCATGGCTACTCTGGCTTCTATGTTACAAATGCCAGAAAATGATTTCAGATATGAATTCCTAGTGGAGATGTTATGCTACCCTACCTATGATTCCCCTGACTCCCGGATGATCTATTCAGTCATTGGACATGACTCATCCCGCTACCACCATATCTACTCTTATCTTCGTGACCAAATTATTCATGACACATATACTCAAAATGAGAAACGTCATTTAATCTGCAGTGCTTCACGGTTTGTCATTGTAGCTAATGACTTGTATAGACAAGGTCTAGACGGTACCCTCCTTAGGTGTTTAGAACCTGATGAGTCCAAGCGTGCAGTAGAAGAGGTACATGCAGGCATCTGTGGGTCTCACTCAAATGGTCTGACATTAGCTCGTAAACTTATTAGAGCTGGTTACTATTGGATGGATATGGAGAAAGAAGCTACACAATTTGCTAAGTCTTGCAAACAGTGTCAACTACATGGTAATCCGATTCATGCTCCAGCCAAGGAGCTTATTCCCTTCATTACTTTCTGGCCATTTCAACAGTGGGCCTTCAACTTAGTGGGTTAGATATATCTGTCTTCTTTGAGAGGACATAAATACATCATTACTGCTACAAATTATTTTACCAAATGGGTTGAGGCAGTACCTCTCAGTGTAGCTGATGGCAAGTCTATATCTATGTTTATACTAAACTACATCATTTGTAGATATGGTGTACCCTCATCTATAATCACTGACAATAGGGGACAATTCAAGAACAAAGATCTGAAAAATTTGTGCACTAAGTTCAAGATTACTCAGCACTGGTCTTCTATTTATTACCCCCAGGGTAATGGCCAGGCGGAAGCTTCAAACAAGACAATTCTCAAGATCCTACACCGTACAGTACACAAATCTGGATGAGACTCGCATCTCTAGATTAATCTGACTTTATGGGCTTATCGCACCAGTATACGAACACCAACAGGGGCCACACCCTTTGCTCTATTTTATGGTGCAGATGTAGTGCTGCCTATTGAGGTTGAGATTCCTACCTTGTGAGTCTCTTTGAAAGGCCTCATTACTGATGATGATATCAGAGTATCTCGGCTACAAGAGCTTGAACTACTGGATGAATGTCGGAAGGTGGCGTTCGATCATCTCTGAGCATATCAAAAGAGAATATCTAAGAGTTACAACAAGAAGGTTAGACCAAGAGACTTCCAAATGGGTGATCTCGTCCTGAGGGAGAACCCTAAGAATCAACAATAGCAGATTCAGAAAGGAAAATTTGAGCCAAACTGGCTTGGCCCTTATGTTAACACTGTAGTATTTGGGTCTGGCGCTTATCAACTTTCCACCACAGAGGGGGAACAACTCAAAGAGCCTATCAACACTCTTCATCCAAAGAAATTATATAGTTGAGATGTCTTTTGAATGCTCATGTACATACTTTATTCTGAGAAAATCCTAAAAATTGCAAAATGTCCTGAAAAAATGATCATCTTAGTGAAAACCTGGCAAATAGGCGCTTTGATGTATCTATTATCCTGGTGAAAACCTGGTAAACAGGCGCCTTGATAATATAAAAAAAAAGAAAAAAGTACAAAAAATTTGAAAAAAATGAAAAATACAAAAAAAGAGAAAAAGAGAAAAATGTGCCATTGATGAAAACCTGGTAAACAGGCGTCATGGTAGCAAAAATAGAATTTCTACCAAGATGGTGAAAACCTGGTAAATAGGCACCTCTTGTTCCGCAAGGCTCTATTTATCGCAACATCTCTTGGCTTTCTTGCAATTTGCTATTCTGCTTTCCTGCTTCAGTTCTGCTTTCCTACTTTCCCGCTTTAGTGTGCTTTCCTGCTTTAGTTTGTTTGCTCGTGCATTCACTCTCAATCATCTTCAAGATTTTGCTCAACTTCACATGGATTGAAACTGGTCACACTCAGGGGCATCTTCCTATTCTAGGGGAAATTTTCCTATCTTTTGGAGTCTTTCTCCTCTTCGCATCAGTCACCAGTGGTTCTCACTTAGTCTGCCTGCTGATGCCTAGATCTCACATCGATCTTTATGCTTGAGAATATCTCCCACGATAGTCACTAGTGGTTCTCATTGAGTATGCCTGCTATCGCTATACTATTGTGATTTCTCACATTGACTCGCTATCTGCATGTTTGACTTCAATCCATTCGTTACTTGGGGGCATGGTTCCCCACTTTGATCGCTCTTTGATTTACACCCGAGTCAGTAATCTTGTCAATTCTAAAGGACAACTATCTACTGGCACAAACTGATGTTTCTCAACACCCGATCAAACAATATTTTTCAACACTCTCTTTGGACACATCTGTGTTTTTCAACACACATCGGATATCGCAACGTGAACATCTCTCGGTAGCAATAAAACACATTGCACTCACAAGCACAACGATGTTTTTCAACACCCCAAACCTAGACACATTCATAAACTTTGAAACATGCTGAGCTATGATTGAATCTTTCTTTGTATGCTATCTGTTCTCATGAATTTCATTGATATTTTCTTTGCCTACTACTTGTGGGCGTGGTTTCGATGATCCGACAACGTCAAATAAACAGGGTGTATGTGATAAGAGCTTTTGCATTAAGGTGGAAAATCCTCACATCCCTCGATCTTGTTTATTTGTACGCCAAGGGGAGGTTGGTGTTAGAGTAATAGTCTATCGGGGTTACTAATTTAAATCATTATGATCTAATTAGTAACTTCCCTATTCACTCTAGTTTGCTTCAGCTAACCTTAGGCAGTTTCTATTTCTTGGAGTTTCCCTTT
>MU224887.1:732755-747058 GCA_018584345.1 Thuja plicata
CGGAGGTGGAGGAGGTGGCATACCCTGCTGCTGAGGAGGTGGTCCCTGTGGAGCGGCTTGTGCCCCAGCATAATCTGAAAATGGCTAAACCTGATCTGCTGCCTCAGGAACTGCAATCATGTATGTGGCATAGTAATAACCTGCTTGAGCAACCTCGTACCTCGTCTCTATCTATGATCTAGCCAGTGCCTCCTATAACCCTTGGATCTCTCGGTCTCACTTAGCTACTCGAGTCTCCTGAACAATCACCTGGGTGAAAAATTCCTCTCACTCCCTCTGTGACTGTCTAGCTCTCTCTCAGACCCTCCAGAGGGCCTCCTATAACTGGGCTACCTGTCCGCCCACCTGTGGATCAATCAGAATAGTATCAGCCATGATGGTGTCCTCTCCTTACTCAGTGGCTCTCTCCTGACTGCCACTGCTCCTAGCACCTGCATCTGATCCCATAGGTCTAGGGGGATAAGAATCTGGGAGGTCCTCGACCGTACTACCCTCTCCTACTACTGTGGTGGTGGCTATACCACTTGTTGTACATGAGGGACCGGGCCAACATGATCTGTATATCTAGGGAATGGGTGTGCTAATATGTAGTCCCTGTATGCAGGTGTCATCCCTATATTCGTCACCCCGGCCATGTAATCCCACCTAGCTGGTGGTACTCGAGCATCTACCATGCTCCAGCCTCTGTCCAACTATCTCTGTCAGCCCTTCTTCATCTCATTGATGAATCGGGTGTAAGTACAAAACTCTTGTGAGACATCCCGAGGTCTCTCAAACTATCACAACACTCGTGTGAGCAAGAAGCGCTCAATAATGTTGATATTATGCCCGATCAAAGGACATGAACATAAAATATACGACAGCTCATGTCGTGCATCATCCCATACCTCCGTGGCTATTTAGGGTCGCCATATGACTGCTGTCATATCATCTATCTGAGCTCGCCACTGCTCCATCTTACCCAACGTGGGCTGGGTCATAGGACCTACGTACCTATATATATACGAATCCAAAGGCTGTTGTGTGTCATGGAAAATTGGCCTACATATGGGAAGGTGCTCCCAGGCCCAGATCTGAAGAATGACGACTCCCGCCGCCATAGTCCGTGCACCTCGATACACAATCTTGTGCATCTCATGATACATCTGTGTGAGTATACACTCGCCCCATCTGAAAGTCACTGCAAGTGTAGCCAACATCCTCTGCAACATGCCTCCCCAATCGCACTCCAACCCGTGTTGACCTCGATCAGGAACCAAGTGGCAACTCAAGAAAAGTGCCAAGACAACCGCTAGTGGGTGATCCGCGCCATAGGGGCTCATCAAATCCTCCCAAGAGATGGCCTGACCTATCAATAGATCATCTTGAAAGACTACTCTTAGTGCTAGGGTACCTACTCTCGGTTGAGTATCATACTCTACACAAGCTCTGTGAAATGGTACTCTCAGAATCCTGTAAATGTCCTCAGGAGTGACTGTCATCTCCCCCTGTAGAAAATGGAATGTGTTCGTCTCCGAATGGAAACGCTCGACCAATGCACCCAATAGATCATGATTTACCCAAATATCAGGTGCATCATGAAGGTATGACAATCCAAGCCCGTCGATATGGGCACCATCAGCATCTGAAAGTATCTGTAGTAGCTCACCCATGACAAGATGATGCAATTAGAATGCAATATCAGGGAAGTCAACCTGCAAAGCAAGCGATGAAATTGGATCAGTACCTCAACATGATAATTTTTCAAAGCAATGACAATAAATACAGCTATGGACCTATCCCAAACACAGTTTTGAGGCATTGTAACTGGCTGACTCTGCGACATAAAAAATGACAACTTTTTGAGCTGAGCAAGATTCCCATGCGAGGAAACTCTTTTCCCGCGTGAGATTTTTGACTCACATGAGATAGGATGTCTTCCCATGCGAGATTCCCAAAATCTCACGTGGCATAAGTGCGCACTTCACGTGAGCACATAGAAGGGACCCGCGCGAGGAATGCCTGACCTGCGTGAGGAATCTGATTCCTCGTACGAAAGGCGATCTATGTCGGTGCAAGGAAACTATTCCCTCATGTGAGAGTGGACGTGACAGACCCTAAAAGGCTTCAAAACATGCTAAAATGCTATAAAATTAATAAAAATTTGAAATGCAGGATAATGTTTTGATTACTTACAGGTGCGTCATACTCCGGTGGCCAGTTGTGTCATCGAGAGCGCTTGAATCGGTGTGTATGCATGGGAATGCTATCAATGTTAGCTGGAGCTCTCACCATCGCTAAAGTCAAAGGTGAATAATGATTTGAAAATGACCCCTCCATGCCTTATATAGCCTTTGACCTAATTTTAAAAAGTGCTCCATTTTCCGCAAAAATTGCACCCTTGGCTAAATGGACCATTCTGAATCCATTTTCGTGATCGAAATGGAAATCTAACACTCCTAAGCAACTTGAAATCGCGTTTTAAAATTTTGGGACCGACGCGATCAGACGCTTGTGCAGTCAACTTTCTGACGTTGCTTTCTTGTCAGAATTATCTCTTGTTATCATTTTCTCAGCTTCTGCAATCTTTTCATAAAAGTCAATTCTGGTTAAATCTGGTCAACTGTGGTCAAATCTAATCAACAAGACTCCATGATCACTCCAAATCAATTTTGCCTTCTCTTGATCTATCTCTGATTTTTCTGGATCTTCAATCTTATTTCTATCTATGATTTCTCACTCTCATCATTATGATGTGTCATCTTTCGATTTCACTCCCGAGGGGGCAGGATGATTGCATCATTGAATCTTTTCACATTATTCTCGAATCAGTCTGATCTGAATCAAAAGTCCCCATCGCTAGAGGCATCTCATCACTTGGGGCATATTCAGTTTTCGTACCCTATGGTCAAAATTGGATATTCCATGATCTTGAATCTCTAGGGGCATCTTGATGTCTCGCATCTTGTCATATATCTTTCCAAGTATATGATACATCTAACTCAGATCCTCAAGGATCAAGCTTCGTTCTGGAGATGATTCTTGAAATCTCATTAGGTATTGGGGTAAGCTAACCCTAATTCCTGAAATTTATGCTTCGTTCTGAAGATGGCTCTCAAAAGCTCTTTAGACCGTTATCTAGGCAACCTAACTTGGATCTCAGAGGGCTAACCTTCGTATTGGGGCAATCTAACCCCGATTCTGGAAGTATTCCTAAATATTCATCAGCTATCAATGGACATTGGGGCAATCTAACCCTGATTCCGATCTCCTCTCAGATGATTCTACTTCTCGATCTGATCGGTGTCTTGGCAACCTAACCTAGACTTCCAAAATCTTCATCTTCACATCAGACTATTCTTTGAATCAATACGCTGCTCGCACATCAATTCAAAGAGGGGCAAAATGTAACACCCCAAAATTGGCACCTTACAATTCTAATCAATTTTGGTGCATTTTCTCATCATCAAAGTCCTATTGTACTAGGAAAATTCTCCTTCCTATTTGACTTTAATTGACTTAGTCTCAAATGCAGAAAACCTGAATTTGCATAAATCTCACACTATATTTAATTCCTAAATTATCAAGGTTTATTAGCTAAAAATCTCTATGATTAATTAATTTAATTCTAAAGCCCTAAGTGCTTTTAAATTAAATTAATTTCACCCCCTTTAGCTACTACACATCAAAAGGAATTGAATAGTTATTTAATTATTTGAATGGATTATCCTCAAAAAGAATTCCATAATTCTATATGAAAAGTCACTCATGTGGCAATAATCCACTCTTTTAATTAAATAATTCTTGCATTTTTGTCTCAATCTCCATCCATGAAAATGAAGAGGCAACTGTTTCTTTTCAAGAAACTCTTCATCCTCTTTCCATGGTTCTTCTATATTATGGACATCTTTTTCTTCATTTGAGAGGATCAATTTTTAGAGCATCAAAATTATAGTTAATTTTTGTCTCAACTATTTCATATTTCATAGCTTTTTGTTTGTTTTTAGTTTAAATCTCATTTAGTATAATTTCGTTCTCATGGCTAGTATAATTTGATTATTGTTCTAGTTTAATTCAATTAAATCTGCACTTCATTTCTAGATTAATGGCATCTTCATTTCTAGATTAATGACATTTTCATTTCTAGATTAATGACAATTTCATTTCTAGATTAAAGGCATCTTCATTTCTAGATTAATGACAATTTTCTCATCTTTTATGCTTTAAAATCCTCCATTTTAGCAATGGTCAATGTTGTTGGCTCTCGTTCTGAGAGTAAATTTGACATCCCCAACTAAATAGGAGGCAGCAGGTCACTTCAATCAAATTTGCGAAGTGGACAATTCATGTTCATCTTTGCAAATTGAGTGATTGAGTAAGGACTATGTTGGGTTTGTGCCTGATTGAGAGGTCACACTCAAGCACATAACAACCACAGGGATCTATCTCTGCATGGCTCAAATTTGAAACCAAATTTCTTAATCAGTTTAAGTTGTATGTGGACCTTGCTACAACACATCACCAATTCATAACAACAAGAAAAGATCCTAAAGAGCCCATTGCCATGTTCAATCATCATTTCCACAAGATGAATCAAAATTTGGAAGTTCCTTACACTATCCTAGAGGCAGTTGTCATACAAGTTTACCTTATAGCCCTGGACCCCTTTACTTCAATCTTCCTAAGAAGACTTCCCCCCGTAGATAGAGACACAATGGAAAAGGTGTATAATGAGGCCATCACGATTACACAACAAATGGACCCGCAAGAGGGGAACTTTGTGGTCATGCCTACCATTAGAAACAACACTGCCTCACATCCATTTTTGGCAAGCAACCAAGCTTTGGCCACCCACATGTCTTCATTAAACCCAATTATGACACAACCATTCACAACCCTACCACCATCCATCACTTATCCCGGTTATGAGGCTCATAAAACAACATTTGTGGAGCAAATGGTTGTGCCCCAAACTTAACCTGATACTCACCTAGCGTCTCAGTTAGATGTCATGAAGAAAAACTTATCCCAAATCACAAGTGAGCTCACCAGGATGAAGTTAAATCCCTCCCAAAACCAAAGTGGGTACAACAGGCATCTTCTGGTCCAAATGCTTACCCCTAGAATCAGAATCAGAGTTTCAACACCTACAACAATAACAACAACACACAAGATAATCCATTTGGGCAACAAAGACCCAATAGACCATGGAACACTCGACCCAACAATGGTAGCATACCGGTGGATAATTCTAATACCTATGAGGCTATAGTGGCTAACTTTATCGGGGCTCCCAATCTATACCAAGGCAATGACGGACATGGAAGCAACTCCTGTAATCAGTATCCTCAAAATCTGAAGAAGCCACCTGTCTAGTTCAACGCCATGATGTTTGACTCCAATGAGTCTAGAAATGGGGAAATTTCATACACCTATATGAGAGAAGAATATTTTGTGTTCCCATTCTAGAAAGAGAATGAGTTTGAATACTCTAAAGTTCATGCCTTCCAAAATGATCATCGAAACTTATGCAATTTACGAAGCTAAAAGGAACCTATGACCGATGGTATAATGTCGGGTAAACAAACCACTCCACAAGATCCCCGAGAAAGCAATAATCCCACGCCACCTAGAGGTCTGAATGCTCCTACATCATCTCCACCAAACACATTTGTTGGTTACAAAAGTTTGGCCTAGTCAAACGACAAATACAGTGTAGTCGAAGAATTGAAGAAAACTAAGGTGAACATATCTATGTTTGAAATGCTTCAAGGCTGCCCTTCTCAGAGAGACGCACTCTTAAAATCCTTGGACCATTCAAAGCAAGGTACAATGGCTAGCAGCGTAAAGACCACCTCCAATATCAACACTTCTGAAGCTGTCCCGATGATGTTCAAAGACAAGATATAGGTACCACCATTCCTACTCAGTCTGCGGATATTTGGAAAAAACTTACACAATTGCCTAATTGGTTTTGGAGTGTCATATAATATCATGCCCTTATCCATCTGTAAAAAATTGGGGATGGTTCCACAAACGAAAAATAGAGTAGTGATCTATCTCGACAAGACATAAGTCAAGGTGATTGGTGTACTCAAGGACATACACATCCAACTAGTTGCTGACCCAAGGATACAATAATACATTGATGTCCACATAGTGGATATCCCTGAGACTTATGGAATGCTACTAAGTCGAGAATGGAATAAATGCTTGAGAGGACGGTTGTCCATGGATTTCACCCACTTGTGGCTACCATGGAAGGGGTTGAACAACTAGATCAAGATTAATGTCGAGCCTAAGTTAAAGAGGATGATCCCAGGATACAATGCTCTTAATTAAGTTATGTTCACACACACTGACCTAGGCACCTATCAGATGGATGAAATTCTCATGTTCCAAATCAGAGAAGTTGAAGAACAAGACCATAGTCCTATGCAGGGCCTACTAGAGTTCAACATCCATGATGACATTTTTCAAAAATTTATCAACAACATGATGACAAGCCTGTAGCACCTAGGGAGAGACATGGACCCTAACATCCTCTTACTGCTGGGGTACTATCAGTTGCATCAAGTGATTCACTTAGAATTCACATGCCCCAGTTTCCAAGATGCACTGTCATAAGTGTTAACTCAAATTTCCCTACCAATTGAAGTCTTAGAGGGGACTGAGATAGAAAAGGAACACCTTGAGGTGGCAAGTGAAGGTGACACCATGTATAAGGAAGATGCCCCTATTAATCAAGATATTTTGACCCAGAGTCAAGGCAGTGGGTCCAAATTGGATAATAAAAACCCTACCTTGGACATGTTTAGTGACTGGAGAACTTCCGATGATGGCGCATGTCCACCCTACAAAGAGATACAAGAAGATAAAGATGGTGAAAGCACTAAACTCCCAAACCTTAAAAATATCTAGAGGGTAAAGAAAGATGAGTTAACTTCCTCAGATAGTGATGGGGGTAAGAAGCGAGAGCTCAAGACGACGGGTTTCTCAAGGAATGTCCCAACCAAGTCAAACCCCGCAAAACAACACTAAATATGGAAATTACGCTTTGATGGATCTAAGTCTAAATAAGGAGCAGGTGTGGAGATCAAACTGATAAATCCAAGAGGTAAGTCTTTCTATGTTTCTTATAGGTTACAATTTTTATGTACTAACAATGTTGCAGAATATGAAGTGTTGGTTTATGGACTCCTCCTGGCCCATGAGAGAGGAATAAAAGCCTTGATGGTAGAAGGAGACTCACAATTGATCATCAAATAAATTTGTAGTCAATATTCTTTCAACAATAAGAGGCTCTCATCCTACCAAAATAGGGCATGGGACTTGATCAATGACTTCGAAGCATTCAATATCAAATCCATCCCATGAAGGAAGAACATTGTCGCTGATGCCCTAGCTGTATCAGCCAGTTCATTACACCCAATGAAGAAAGCTAAACTAAAGAATTTCTCAATTGAACTCATTGCAGCCCCATCCATCCCAGATAACATCACTAATTTCCAAGTCTTTCAAGATGACCAACACATCCTTGAGTTCATCATGTGCACGGGTGTGTTTGAAAAGCATAGATGAAGGGAAGGAAGAGGCAGAAGAAGAAGTTAGCGTAGAGAACCTTGGGAATAACTTCATTATTCTTTCAAGAGAGGAAATCAAATCTTGAGATCCTAGCAATTGACTTGTATAAAAATAACGCTCAACACAACCTTCAGGTAACGTTGCGCACATCAAGCATGTTTCCTTTCTTATATGTACAACAAGGGAATTGAACAATGATTAGCCTAATCATGTGTATGTCTGCATAATTGTGTGTGTGTGTGTGTGTGTGTGTGTGCGCATGCATATTTATGAATATGTATGCATAATTGTGTGTATTTATGCATAATTATGTGTAAGTTGGCAAAATTATATATATGTAAGCATAATTGTGTGTATGTGTGCATGATTATGTATATGTATACATCAGTATATATGTGTATGCATCATTATATTCGCATATATATTTATTATTTTCATTATTGTTACTTTGTTTTAGGTCTTCTCAATGGATCGAACATTTGATATCGAATGTTGTCATTTGGAGTCCTTGGAAGAACAATGATCTAGATTATTTAATGCTCGTGATGAGGATCTCAAACATGCTATTCTCTACCTTGTGAAACATAATCTTGTCGGATCGCATATACACGATAGGGTGATCTATAAACCATTATTTTTTATTCTCTTTGAAGTTACCAGTCGCTTTGAATGGGTCTTGAAGGTGGGTAAGCATGTGGTGGTTTACCATAATTGGGAAAAAGTTGCGTAGGGGATTCAGATGATCAATCCAAACATTATCTTTGGCAATCTTGGCTCAATTTTTGATAACAGAAGAGGCTGTCAAAATAAAATGGTGGAAGCATGGGAGCTCTTCAAGCTATCTTGTACTAATGATAACTACACTTCTATGAGTTTATTTCATTGTCACAAATAATATTTTGTTAGGAATAATAATCCACAAGCACAATTGAGAGGGGAGGTGAATCAATTGTGATACCGAATATTAAACTTTAAACTTTATAAACCAAAACTTCAATGCAAATGATAACACAGTAAATGCCAACACAATAACATAATACTTGTTGTTGAGGAAAAATTGTTAAAGGTAAAACCCCAGTGGGAATTAGCACCCACAAATGATGTACTGAGAGTATAGTATCCATCTTAAAAGATTTAGTCCTGTTAGGAGCTTATTACAAGATTATAGTACATAGTCCTTGTTAAAGGACAAACATTGTTAGGAGTCAAGAGTAACTGTGGGCTCACTGCCTAGACACACTGCCCAAAGAAGGTTAAGGCCATCCTCAAGGATTAAAAATCCAACAAATGTATATAGAGAAATATACAATCCAGTGAACTGTCTGATAGCAACTATCTTTTCTTGGTCAGTTCCAATGAAGTATTACAATCACAAACTCTGCTCTACATCCAACAACCAAACAAGCCTCACAACTTCCACACTTCTCTATCTTCGCAAATAACTTCTCACCATACATTTATCTTTTCAAAAGAAAATATCTCTTATATATACCCTATTACAATAATTGATTAGGTTGGCCAATTAAGATTTCCCAATATTAATAATTAATTAGGTCGACCACTTAAGGCTTTCCAATATACAAATAATTATTTAACCCCTTGATAAGATACACATAGTACCTAAAACAAGTAAAAATAAATTATAATACATCAGATATATTCCAAGATCCACAATCCACTCTCACAATCCATAATACACGCTACATCCCTGAAGTCGACCACCAAATAGGTCTCCTCCAAAATACACGCCACAACTAACATCACCAACATGTTCATTACTATCGATCAATATCCAACATTCCTCAATGTATCCTCTGTCATCCCTGAATCTTGCATACCCTAAAACATATTCGCCTATAAGATATACCCAAAACACAAAGACCTGCTCTGTCAAGCATCACTGTCACAATCCAGAAACTAGTCTTCACTAAAACATCTATAACATCACCAATATGCAATATTAAGCCAAGCGACCTTAGGAATAAGGTCATCACACATCCTTATTCATATCCTTATCTTCAATCATTTTGATTCATCCATGCAATGTCTGTACACTTCTGTCAGTTATCATAACCAGTCTGTTCTCTCCATGGAAACATATGTTGACATCAGTGACAAAACATGAATATTAACAGCATAAATAGTACCCAAATATGATATCATCCAACAATATCCCCCTTTGTAATTGATGGAAACATATGGGAAAATCCATCAACCCCAAAGTACTCTCTCTCAATAGAATCTTCTCAATATCCTCAATACAAATCTCCCAAAAATAGTAGGAATTTTCACATAGAATCTTTCCCCCTCTCGCAGTAATGGCAAAGGGTGCCATAACTCTTCTATAAATTTTTGTAAGTTGTAGCTTTTTCAAATCTTCATGTCTAAAAACAAGGTACAAAATCACCCAAATGTGCTCCATAGTGTTCCTGTGATCACTCCCCCTAAGGAGTAGATCCATACATCAAGTCTAGAAAATGATATAGCTCTGAAAGCCACTGGACTGACGCATGTCTACATCAATTAATTACCACTGGGAGGGTCTCTCACCCAAAGCATGCTTCTAAGATATTCAAAATCATCTTTTGGAAAAAGGTTTTTTATTTTTTAAATATATATGCTATCTGTTCCTTTGTGCTAATATACTCCAGTCTAATCTCTTTCTCTATTACCTTCTCCCTCAAGAAATGATACTTAATAGAAATATGTTTAGTCTTTGAATGCATTACAGGATTCTTTGACATATTCATCATGCTAGTGTTTTCATAGTGGATAACCATTGGCTCTTCAAAAATTATTCCAATGTCCTTCAACATTTGTTTCATCCAAACAACTTGTGTACAATTTATTACAATAGCAACATACTCTGATTCAGCAGTAGACTGAGCAATACAGTCCTGCTTCTTACTTAACCAAGAAACCAACCTTTTCCCAAGGAAAAATTCTCCACCACTTGTACTCTTTCTATCATCCACATTACCTGCCCAATCTGCATCAGTGTAAGCCTGTAAAATAAAGTCATATGATTTTTCATACCATAATCTATATTCTATTGTTCCTTTCAAGTATCTTAAAAATATTTTCACAGTAGCAAGGTGTGTCTCTTTAGGATCTGCTTGATATCTTTCCATAATTCCAACTACTTTGGAAATATCTGGTCTGGTGTGAGTTAGATATTGTAGACCACCAATCATCGATATGTACTTTGTTTGAAAAATACTTTGAGTCTCATTGTTACTAGTCAGTTCTTATCCAGTCACCATGGGTGTCCCAACAGGTTTACAATCTTCAATTCCAAAAAATTTCAACATTTCCTTAATATACTTGGTCTAAGATATAAAAATACCATTCTTTCTCTGATTAATTTGAAAACCAAGAAAAAATTTCATCTCACTAATCATTGACATTTAAAGTTCATTTTCCATTTCTTTAGAGAACTTCTTACTCATCTTATCATTGTCTCCAAAAATGATATCATCAACAAAAACTTCTATGATTAAGATTCCATCTTCACTAGTTCTTAAATATAAATTATTGTGTGCATTACCTTTTTTGAAACCAAGACGAAGTAAATACTTGTCTAGTCTTGCATTCCATGCTCTCAGTGCTTGTTTCAGTCCATATAATGCTTTCTTCAACTTACAAACCATGTCTTCATTTTCTGTCAAAGGAAATCCATCAGGTTTCTCTATGTATACTTCTTCTTCCAAATATCCATTCAAGAATGTTTATTTCACATCCATCTGATATACTTTAAAGTCTTTATGTGCAACATAAGCAAGAAATAATCTCACAACTTCTAGCCTAGCAACAGGAGCAAATGCTTCTTCAAAGTCTATGCCTTCTTGTTGCGAGTAGCCTTTACAAACCATTCTAGCCTTATTTCTTACCACTGTTCCTTCCTCATCCATCTTGTTTCTAAAAACCATTTAGTTCCTATCACATTTTTGTTCTTAGGTCTTGGAACCAAGTCCCAAGTATTGTTTTTCTTTATCTATTCAAGTTATTCTTACATAGCTTTAGTCCATGATTCATCTCTACATGCTTCATCAGTAGTTTTTGGTTCAACTTGAGAAATCAAACTAATTTTGTCTATAACTTTAGATCTAGTCATCATTCCTTTACTTGCATCACCAATCATTTGATATTCAGGATGATTCTTCTTAACATACCTCGAAGTCTTAGGAGTCTCAGTAAGCTCAATTAATTCATCTTCAATCTCATTATCAACCATCAAAGGTTCTTTAGGTTCAACAGTGACCTCTTTTATCTGTAAAATCTGACCACAGTCATACATTCATTCCTGAATCTGAAACTTTTCATCTATCCTCACATTAGCACTTTCAATCAACTTTCTCAATCTCAGATTTAAACATTTATATGCTTTTCTCTTAGTATAATAACCAAGGAAAATACCTTCATCACTTCTAGCATCAAACTTCCCTATCTCATCATCTCTTTTGATATAACATTTACTTCCAAATATTCTAAAATATTTTATAGTAGGTGTTTGACCAAACCATAGTTCATAAGGAGTCTTACTTGTACCTTCTCTGATCTGAATTATGTTCAAGGTGTACACAATAGTACTAACAACTTCCCTCCAATGAACATGTGATACATTTCCTTCCAGCAACATAGTTCTTGCAACATCTAATATTGTTTTGTTTCTTCACTCTACTATCCCATTCTGTTGTGGTGTCCTAGGTGCAGATGTTTGTCTAAATATTCCATGCTCTTCATAGTAGGAATAAAATAAATCTAATGTTAACTCACCACCTCCATCTGATCTCAAACATTTCATCTTCAAACCAGATTCATTCTCAAATTTTGCTTTGAATAACTTGAATTTGTCAAATACTTCAGATTTCTCTCTCAAATATGTAACCAACATCATTCTAGAACATTCATCAATAAAAAGTATAAATTACCTTTCACCATAATAAGATCTTACTCTTGTAGGAACACATAGATCTGTATGTACCAGATCCAACTTCCCTTTTCCTGAATAAGATTTGCTTTTAAAATTGGTTCTAGTATGCTTCCCCATAACACACTCTCTACACATAGTGTTAGATGGTTTCACAATCTTAGGTTTATCTCTTACAACATTTGTCATACTTGCCTTCACAATGTTACCAAAGTTAACATGACAAAATATTCTATGCCATAACCAATTGTCATCAACCTTCGCAATAAAAAAAAAAGCTTCAGATGTATTCAAATCAAATACATTACCTCTAGATTTAGTACCATATGCAATCAAGTCTCCTGATTTACTTCTGATAGAACATTTCCCATCAATGAATTTGAATTGATAGCCTCTATCCACTAACTTCCCAACACTCAATAGATCATGCTTAAGTCCATCAACAAGTAGTACATTGTCAGTATTAGTATTTCCATCCAGGTAAATAAATCCAACTCCAATGATAAGCTTAGGAGTATTGTCACCAAATATAAGAACACCACCACCATATATTTTCAAACTAAAAAACTTGTTTTTATCTCTAGTCATATGATGTGAAAAACCACTATCTATAACCCATTCAGATTTCTTTTCAACATTGGATAATAAGGCTTTTTCTTCATGTATAGGTTCATCATCCTTAATAGCAATAAATCTAATTTCATCACAGTCTACATCACCATTAGATATGCCTTCACTAGCATAATAACATTCCTTGTCTTTTGAATACTCAGATTTGTAAAACTTAGTTTTATGCTTTGGAACCCTTGTAGGGCATTGAGATACAAAATGACCAATCTTGTTGCATGAAAAACATTTCAAAGCTAACTTTCCTTCAAATTTACCTTTACCTCTCTTTTCTCTTCTAGCGATTAGGGATACCACTTCATCTAGCTTTCTTTCTTCCTCCTGTATCTATTCCCATTTATCAACATAGTCTCTAAGCTCTTCTCTCAAGTCATCATTGTTGGTGTTCGCAATTCCAGATAAGGTCTTTTTGTTTCTATAGACAGTCGCCTTAAATGCTGACTCTAATTTAGGTAAAGAAACTCCCAGTTCTATGGCCACAAAAGTACTTAGCTTTCCAATCAAAAAATCTCTAGTGAAGTTCGGTGTCAAAGGTATAATCTCCTCTATAGCTTGTACTTTAGTTTTGTATATAGGTGTCAAAGATCTGAGTATCTTCCCAATCACTTCTTCCTCGCTGTAAGTACCTCCAGAGTTTTATGATGTCAGTAACCACTTCAGTAATTCTCTGTGCATATTCCCTAATGTTATCATCATCTCTCATCTTCATTGATTCCATCTTTGTCTTCCATTTTTGTAGCTTTTATTGTTTAGTAAAGTCATCTCCTATATATAGTGCTTCCAATATTGTCCAAATCTCATGTTTAGAATCCAAGTCTTTTACTTTTATGAATTCACCTTCATAAAGTGCATTGGTCAATGACTCTCTTGTGAACATATTACATAAAAATATATTCTTATCATCTTCAGTAGCCTTCTCCAATTCATCCCAGCCGCTATCTTTTCCTTCTTTTTCGTGATCATTCAGTAGTCAATTCCCAAACATAGCAAATGTATTCTCATCTTTTTCTTCCAACTGTCAAAGTTTTCAGGATCAAATTTCGGACTATCCTTCCTGTAGTAAGTCATCTTCAGGATCACCTCAAGCTGTTAAGCTTTCTCTCAAAGGACCAGTAGCTCAGATACCAATTGTTAGGAATAACAGTCCATAAGCACAACTGAGAGGGGGGGGGGGGGGGGGAAA
>MU224887.1:756564-774884 GCA_018584345.1 Thuja plicata
TTTTTCTCAATTATCTGAATAATTAAATTCAATTATTGAAATGAGGATATTTATTTAATAATTAAATATTATTTAATTCCTTTTCATGTGTCTCAGCTAAGGAGGGTGAATTTAATTTAATTAAAGTGCTAGGACTTTATTAATTAAATTAATTCGATCATAGGGTTTGTTTAGCCAAATAGATATTTAGGAATTAAATATGATGTATGATTAATACAGATTTAGGATTTTCTGCATTTGACACTCAGGTCGAGTAGAGTCAGTTTAAAACTCAGAATTGCCTAGTACAATAGGACTTTGATGATTTAGAAGAGCGACAAATGCAACAAAATTGGTTAGGGTTGCAAGATGCCAATTTTGGGGTGTTACAACAATTAGAGAACAATACATAAGAATATGTAGAGAACAATTAGATAACCATTGGGGAACGAGACATAACAATTAGATTGTTGCATAATAGAACAATTAGATAACAATAAAGTAAATCAGAAAATAATTAAATTACAAAAACTAGAGGACATTCACACACAATAGATAACAGAGAATATGAGAGCATTAGGTAACAATTCAAATTAAAAACCAGGTTTGAATTAAATCTATGACATTAACATTACATTTTATACTTGTATGTCATATAGCACAAAATTTACATTCCTCTTGAGAAAGAGAGTTCTGAAATATACCACCAATGACATTAATTAATTTTTAATCATATAAGAGTTCCATCTTTGCTGAAACTACATCCATATAAGGAACAAAATAAGCTCGTATCAACCCATGGTGTGCGATCTTCTTTGCATGACATATGGAAAAAAAAACCTTCTTCGATCAAAAAACAAATTGCATAACAGTTAACTCTTCTTCAATTGCCCATACCAGTTTACAAAGTTATAGGTGTCAGATAGCCCTGGGCAGTAGAGTTCCTCCCACTTGTACCAGTTGATTTTTGGTTAGGTAGACCTTCTAGGCAACTTTTTATATGAGCAATAAATGCTTCCTTAGCTTCTGCACTGAGTTGGATGTTGCCAGGGGTAGTCCCAAATGGCAAGGCACAAACAACTTCATATAGTGGGGAGTAGATGCTCATCATACTTGGTGGAACCCAAATTTACAGATCAAATTTACACATCTGAAATAGATCAGGGAAGTATTTTTATACCTATATCGATGAGATTTATTTGTTTTATATTGTTGTTTACCCTAACACTCTTAGTCTTATTTTTCAAATTTATATTTTTAGTCGTTGCATATGTCTTCGCGGTATCTTTGTTATTTTATATTATTATCCAGATCTGTCTGACAATTAAACTTCAATAAAGATCTACGATTAGCGCAATCCCTTAATCAAAAGTTGAATGATCTTTACCCATCAAGGCATCACACATTATTGACATGTATCCATTGAGATCTCGCCTGAGTGGGTTCACAGGAATTAAGCATCGAGCATATCAGACTTCATCTGACGGTCGACGTGTTTCTGCAAATAGAAGATCCACGTTATATATTCTTCAAGGGATCACGCATGATCATCACGTGTTATGGATCCACAAGTCATGAATAGTAACGAAGGAAGATCAACGATTAAACCTAGATGATGATCGATGGTGGGTGTAATGCCTCTAAGTGAAGATGTAGGTTAATTATCCTTCAAGGCATCACGCTTGATTTAAATGTTTCATGGGGCCGCTTATATTCTGAGTAATGAGACAAAAGGGATAACAATTGGCAATACCAGATTGGTCAAGCAAGATGACAAGGATGCACTTCATTTATGAAGTCACTTAAAGTGCACGCTACTAAAGCCTTTTCCTTTTAGCACATGGGCTTGATCGACGGTGGTGTTTTAACCAAGCAGAAAAGATGATTGAGTCTTAAAGGAGGATGAAGGTTGATCTACAGTTAAAGCTTGGATATGATCGATGGTCAGCGTAATGCATCAAAGTAGAGATGCATGACCTTTATACTCCAAGGCATCATGCCTGAACAACGCGTGTCCCAGATCCACATGTTTTGAGAAACGTTGATCATTTGTTGAAGTGAGGAAAGGATCGACAGTTGGCGCATTCCCTTGATCAAGAACTGAGCATTTTTTATCCATCAATGGAATGTGTGATGATGACATGTGTTCTCAACATTGAAAAGGACAAAATTCTTGGGTGGTAGCATTGACATGGATTTGTCTTTGTCATTTTAGTATTTTAATTATATTTTTATGTCTATTAGGGTCTTTGTCTATTATTTGATATGTCGACGTCTTCATGCAGGGTTTTGAAGGTGGCGAGTACTATGGATTTGTTTGATAATGAGACAATACGATCTTTAAAATGATGAGGATATACATGCATTCTTAAAGGAATATCTACAAGGATGGAGGATGTTAGAGGGTGGCCTTGGGTGGAGCTCTCCATAGGGAGGTACAAGGATAGAGTGTTGTGTGATGTCTTACCCATGGATTCTTGTCATCTATTGTTGGGTAGACCTTGGCAGTTTGACAGAGTTGCTATGCATGATGGAGCCAAGAACTCTTATTCCTTTAGAAAGATGGGGTAACATTCAAAATACAATCAATATTGGAAGAAGGGAAAGTGAAAAAAGGTGTCCTAATATACTTTTGGTGGGAGAAGATGATTTTTTGTGAACACTAGAAGAAGAAGAAGGAGTGGGCTTTGTCTTAGTATTGAAGCCTAAGGATGAAAAGGTGAGTAAGAAAGAGGAACTACCTATAGAGATCCAAGAATTATTACACCAATACCAAGATATAGTTAGTGATGGTCAACCAGTTACCCTACCACCTAAGAGGTCTATTATTCATCAAATTGACTTTATCCCATGAGCCTCACTCCCAAACAAAGCTGCCTATAAGATGACCCCACAATAGAATGCAAAAATTGCTAAGCAAATCCAATAATTACTTGACCAAGGATTAATTAGAAAGAGCATAAGACCATGTGTCATTCCCAGTGTCCTAGCCCCTAAGAAAGGAGGTACCTAGATACTTTGTATAGACTCTAGAGAAATTAATAGAATTACCATAAGGTATAGGTTCCCAATTCCTAGAATAGAAGACTTAATGGACTGTCTAGGGAGAGCTAAGTATTTCTCCAAAACTGACTTAAAGAGTGGTTACCACCATATTATAGTGAAGGAAGGGGATGAGTGGAATATGACCTTTAAGACCACAGAAGGGCTCTATGAGTGTCTAGTTATGCCTTTTGGGTTGTCCAATGCCCCAAGTACTTTTATGAGGCTAATGAATGAAGTGTTGAAAAACTTCATAGGAAAATGGGTTGTGGTGTACCTAGATGATATTCTAGTGTTCAGTAAAGCAAAGGAGGATCACATTAAACATCTACAGATGGTAATGCAAAGGTTACATGAAGAGAAGTTGAAAATCAACTTAGAAAAGAGTGAGTTGTTAAAGAAAGAGTTGGTGTACCTAGGCTTTGTTATCTCTGAAGGAAATTTGAAGATGGACACAAGATAGGTGGAAGAAATCTTGAATTGGTCCACACCTAAGTTTTCTACAGATGTAAGGAGATTCCATGGTTTAGCACAATTCTATAGGAAGTTTATCAGAAAATTTAGTGAAATATGTGCACCAGTTTAAGATACCATCAAGGGAGGCATGAAGACCAAATTCCATTGGAATGAGCATGCTGACAAATGATTTGAGATTCTAATGAAGAGGATAGCCACCCAATCTATACTGACACTTCCTAGTTTTGAGAAATTGTTTAATGTTGAATGTGGTGCCAATAATATTGTCATAGGTGCAGTTTTGAGTCATGAGGGAAAAGCAGTGGCATTTCATAGTGAAAAACTTGGTGATGAAAAAAAGTAATACTCCTCATATGATTTGGAGTTATATGCATTAGTGAAAGCACTAAAAAAGTGGAGGAATTATCTCCTTCCTAAATAATGTGTGGTATTCACTGACAACTAGGATTTAAGCTTCCTTAATTAAAATGATAAGTTAAGTCATAAACATATGAAGTGGGTGGAGTATATCCAAGCCTACACCCTAACCATCAAGCATAAGAAGAGACTCAAAAATAAGGTGGAAGATGCATTAAGCAGGATATTTCTCACAACTCAAGAAGTTCAATTAAGGAGCATTGGTATAGAAAGTTTCAAGGAATTATATCCAGAGGATGAGGAATTCTCATCATCTTACAAGGTGTGTAAGGATTTTCAAAATCACTTCCATTGTGAGTACTCTAATTTTACTCTTCAAGAAGGTATTTTGTTTAGGGGAGAGAAATTCTATGTTCTTATAGGTTCAATGAGGGAGAACCTAGTGCAATAAAAACATAATAGTTCACTAAGTGGACATTTTTGTGTTCATAATACCTTAGAGTTGGTTAAAAGATACTAATATTGGCCAAGGATGAATAGGGATATTAAGAGATATGTAGAGTCTTGCATAGTTTGTCAAAAGGCTAAGGGGACTTCATCTAAAGTAACCAACCAATCATCCACACATGAAAAAAAGTAACACTAGTAATTTTTTATCATGGAAACCCTGACCAAGGGTGAAAACATGGCGGGGATTAGTACCCACAAATATTTGCACTCTTTTGAAATGCACCATGTTAAAGGCCTGGCCCTGTTAGGAACTTACAATAATGCCTAGTTAGGAGCAAAACCTATTAGGAGTCACCCAGTTAAGGGATTTAACTCTAGCCTTGTTAGGAGCTTTACCCTATTAGGAGTAACCTTTTTTAAGGATTCCAGACCCTAGCTAAAGAGCCATCATGTTAAAGGATTTACAAATCAGACCTGTTAAAGCCTACCTGGTTAAGGAATTTTCTTGTAGAAACTATTAGGAATCAACAAGTATAATGATCTAGTTGTAGCATGCCTCCTCTACTTGTTCAAATCTAATTAAGCACAACACTTATGCTTCTTACAGAAAATCTTCAATCTTCACTCGACCGCACCTTCGCTTTCATGATCTACACTTGCATAATTCATCATTTTGTATATAAATACATTACACATCCATTATGGAATTTAACCACCTTAAAAAATGTATTACAATATTTCTTGCTCAATCCTTGAACCCTAAAACATTTTACCAATCTAGAACATTCGATTGAAACTTTAGGCTGGGCTTCATATTCATAGCACATTCCATTTTAATCAAGAACAATCGAACCTTCTTGACTCCTTCAATACGCTTCCAAACCTTGATTAAATTTGATCACCTTGATTAATAAAATAGAAATTAAACATTACACATTTGTTATTCTATTTCACCTTGACACCTAGATCATAGAACCATCCATTGAAACCGATCGCATCATCACCTCTCACCAATCTAACAATAACTGCTCAAACTAGTTCACTCATTTTCTATCAGACACAAAACAATATTTTGTCAACTAAAACTATGCCTTGTACTACTCCAATCCTTCTAGTATCATAGGATCAAGAACACAACCTATTCAAGATAATCATATCATGACCAAGACACTTGAATCCATACTGATTTGATGGAACAATCAAATCTCTGCCTGATTTCTCTTTAATCGATCATAACTTGCTCTAATTTTGGTTCCAAATTATGTGATCATACAAAGTAAATCTAGAGACATCTATGAGTCTCCAACTACGATCATATACTCCAATTAATGCCACAACATAGAATTCATCACTACTCATACTTGGCAATACATCAGGAACATTGTCAACAAACACAACACCAATTTGACATCAATGAAAACACAATAATTGATCTTCCTATCTTCAAACTTGTACCAATCAATACTTAATAAAGATCTTCATTAGTTATGCCAACACTTAAGATCCCCTTCTCACCCTGGTCATATGCCATGATTAGAATACCAGTATCGGTGATGGTGGTATTCAGAAATACATAATCGCTTAGGGTAGCGACTAGAAATGTATTGTCTGACTACTAGTACACTTTGGGTGCATGCCTCTCCTTTGTGCTTTTGTGATAGTAAAAAAAAATTATTTTGGTCTATTTCTCTAAGGAAGGAGAATAGTAGTTTTCATTTGTACCATAAAGATTTCCCACCGATTGAACACCAGATTTCCAGAGTCATGAAAAATAAGATTTGTGGACTATTAATTTGTCTATGGCACATGTCAACCTTTGTCCTTAATTGAATAATTTCCATTTCAGCTGGCCATCTACTTACTATCAAAGTGATAGACTTCTTCTCACAAGTATGTCCACTTGTGTGAGACAGATGGGAAAAATGGACAAATACAGACGTTCCAATGGTAGTCCATGTCTTTAGAAAATGTGATCCATTGATTTCAAACATTAGGTTAGCCTTTCAAATAGAAAACACCTTTGACATAATGAATTAAATTCACCACCCATGAAAACTTCATACACAGGTTTTTATGAGTGTAAACAACTTATGCACATGATGTTATTTATTGAGATTTGAATATGAATGAAAAATAAAAGACTTTAGTCCACAAACAGAATATCATTTAATTTCCTCTATGACCAAGATCTTGGGAGGCTCATAAATGTTTATGGACAATTAAAATTCCATTATTTTTGCATATCATAACTCTATGATTTTTCCAATGGTACCTAAAGGAAAGTACTGAGGTAGTTATTATTGCGGAAGAGGATGACTTCGAGATACTATTTATAGAAAGAGGAAAACATGGAGTACGTATAATGCAAAGAAAAAAAAACAATAAACACGTTGGCTAATCCATTACTTAATTTTATTTAGCACTAGCAATTACACTTCAACAAGGTACAATGGTTACGTTGATAGGAAGAAATACCTAGGTAATATATTGAAGGGTGGGGTGAATTTTTTGGCAAAACCACATTATTATATTTTATTTTATACAACATGTTCTTTCTCAAAGTCATTAACCTCTCTAGAAAATTTCCCAATTTCAAAGATTTTCCTTTGAGCCTAAACAAAAGCAAGAATATGTATGTACATTTAAATAGCATTCATTTGGGATGACTAAGCAATCTACAACTATGCCTTTTTTTTAACAACATTAATTGCTCTCATTCCCCTACTTTATCTAAGGTGACATTAGTGAAGATTTTTTTGCTTCAGAATAAAACTTTTGAGATGATAATATTAATGCCAACAACCTCCAACCCTTCAATAATGAAACAATAGTGATTTACACTTTTTAACATGCTTGAACTAGATTAATATTATAATTTTGAGCACGTTGAATTTTCAATTAAGAAACTAAGTTTGAGGTTTGACTTTATGAAGTGTTAGCTTCCTCTAAATTGTTCCTTGGCTTAAACTAGTCATCAATTTGAGAAGCTAAATGAGGAGCATCTACTTCAATCCCTCAATATATCAGTATAATATAAAACTCTTTGGGTATTCTTGCATGACAATTATAATCCAGATTCTAATATATCTACATGATTTGTGATCCTAGGGCATCAAGGAAACTTGGGAAATCTTCTTCAAAAGGCCATCATTAACCTCTCTATCATGTAGTTTCATGAGGACACATTTATGTGAGGCCATATTTCAATGTTTTTTATATATGGCTTCTAGAGCATTGTAAGCATAACATACCCTAAAACCACACTTCATTAAATTATGAAGCAATATGTCTGATGAACTATTTTATTTATGTTTTATACTTAACCCAAAGTGAGGGATTTAGATAGGGTGAAACTTCAATGAAGTCTTATTCACTTCTTGAGAGTGAAATGGTTGTATGCTCCCGAAATATTTGAAAGTTGGAGAATGGGTGTGAGAGGTTGGCTATGATAAGATGTTTCATTAGGAATTGATAAATTGTGAATGGTGTAACACATGTTTTAGAGTAGGGACATTTCCCATTTTTAAGCACTCAAAGAGCAAGGAGCTCTTCGAGACTGTTCATGCGCGGTTGGTGTGGACTCGATCAAGGACCACAAGATTTTGGGCGCTCATGCATAGAAGCTTTAAAAAATTGAAAAACTTAGTCCCACATTGACGGGAAAGTGGATTTCACCAATGTTTATAACCAAATACACTCACAGAGTAATTTGAATAAGAGTCTGGAGGCTCTAGGCGACGCATGCAGGAGGTGCCTCAAAGTGCATGTTAGGTGGCAACCTCAGTGGAAAATGAATAGGTTTTGGTGGGGCTCATGGAGATGATGTGGCAGAGGAGAAAAATGGATCATGCATGGATTCCTAGGTGCATAAGATCAACGATGCGCGATTAACCCAGAGAAGATCAACAGCTAGCACGATTCCTGGATCCGGAAGATGTAAGGAGGTTACCATTGAGGCATCGCACCTGCATGACATGTGGTGGGGTTGACAATAGGGAAGACTGAGGTGGAGATGACATGGTGGCCATGCAGGAAGGTATCTAAGGTGGCACAGATCCTGAGGCAATAGAGATCAATGGCTGGCGCGATGCCTCAAAGGGCAGATCATCTCATCAAGGGATCACACCTAGCTGACACTTGGCAGTAGGTGATGTGGTGGGCCTAGGAAAAGCATGATGATGTAGGTGTAGAGGTGGACCTACAGACCAAACTGAAGGTGACACGTGTCAAATTATGGTGCAATCTGGGTAGAAAATGCAGGTAAAAAGTAGTGCAAAATTTAAAAGAAAATGAATATTTAATCTACAAAGGTAAAGCATTACAGAGATTAAAGATTAAAACATTAAAGCACACTATTGAAAAAAAATTCAGAGACCTGTGCAAAAACAACGATAAAAGGGAAAGATTAAAATGGAGGAAAGTGCTAGTATAATGCAGAAGTAATATTAAAGTAAAGTGCACAAACTTTTGAATTAATAATATGATTAAAGTACAGAAATGAAGAGTTAAAGAGCATAAACGAAGGTAAAATGCACATGAGGTACAAAATATTGATTTAATGGGTGCAAAGTATAATTTTAAATTCTGCAAACAAAGGGAGAAAATATGAAATTCATGAGGATTTTGAAGTAGTTTTAGATGCATAAAATCAGATTTCAAAGACTGTTGACGGGAGGTTGTTCAAATAACAAAGGGGATATTTTCAAAATGAATTTAAAATCAGATTTTGGTAGTTGAAGTGGAGAGCAAGTAAAATTCTTACCCTTTTAATTCTTTCCACACAAGAAAATGTTTCTCCATAGTCCAGTCCTTCCTCTTGTGCATAGCCCTTACACACAAGTCTTGCCTTGTTATGAACCACTCTCCATCTTCATTCACTTTGTTCCTGCAAAACCACTTTGTACCAATCACATTATTGTCTACTTGTCTAGTAACAAGTGTCCATGTATCATTCTTCTCAATCTGATCAAGTTCTTTTTCTATTTCTTTTATCTTTTCTTCTCTTTTTAAGGCTTCCTTCATAGTTTTAGGCTCAAATTTTAAAATTAGACATGTATTCTCTCTGATTTCCTTCTTGTTTGTACTCTAGAATCTTTATCACCAATGATCTAATAAGGGGAATGATTCAATATCACATGCCTTGGATTAATCGATTCAGGTCTATGTGCTTCTTCTTCTTGCTTCACCAGTTGAACCACTTCTTCCTCATTGTTCTGTTAAATGGTTTCTTGATCTAATGGTTGCACATGCACAAATTCTAGAAGATTCCCTGGTTCTTTCTCGCTTGTTTCTTCATATTTCTCTATAAATTCATCTACTTTCACACTTGCACTTTCAACCATCTTGTTAGTCTTTTTATTCAAACACTTATATGCCTTGCTTTTTGTAGAATATCCAAAGAAAATAACTTCATCACTCTTCGGATCAAAATTTCTAATAAAATCATCTCTTTTGATATAACATCTACTAGCAAAAACTTTGAAATGTTTAACTCTAGGTGTGTGACCATACTATAATTCATAAGGTGTCTTGTTTGTTCCTTTCTTCACTTCCACCCGATTCAAAGCGTACACTACAGTATTAATGGCTTCTCTCCAATACATCCTTAGTACATCATTTTGAATCAACACAATCCTAGCAACATCTACTATGGTTTTTTTCCTTCTTTCAAAAACTCCATTTTGCTGAGGTGTTCTAGGTGTTGACATCTGCCTCTTGATTCCATTTTCTTCACAATATTCGACAAACTCTACTGAAGTGAATTCTCCTCCTCTATCTGACCTTAGGTACTTCAATCTTTTACCTGTCTCATTCTCAATAAGTGCTTTGAAAGATTTAAACTTATAGAAATCACCAGACTTATCCTTCAAGAAAGTCACCCACATCATCCTCGAGTAATCATCAGTAAACAATATGAAATACTTATCACCATGGTAGCTTTTAGTCCTCATAGGACCACACAAATCAGTGTGCACTAAATACAATATATTCTCCGAAGAAAAAAAAATTGCTACTGAAATTAGAACTAGTTAACTTACCCAGTTGGTATTCCTTACATATGATGTTGTCTGGTTTAACTAATTGTGTCAAACATCTTACTGCATTCAACTTACTAAATTTTACCAAACTATCAAATTTCACATGACATAACCTTCTATGCCACAACCAACTATCCTCAACTCTAGCCACCAAACAACTATTTATAGTAGTATTTAGATGGAATAAATTACCTCTAGTCTCCCTACCAGTTGCAATCAGATCACCTAATCGTCCAAGTATCAAGCACATTCCTCCTTTGAACTCAAGTCTATAACCTTTGTCATTCAACCAGAATTCACCATGTGTCACCTTATGTTTGGTCTATAGGTCCACCTTTGCACCTACATCATCCTGCTTTGCCTAGACCTGCCATGTCACCTACTACCATGTGTCGGCTAGGCACGATCCCTTAATGAGATGATATTCCCTTTGAGGCATCGTGCCAATTGTTGATCTTTGTTGCCTCAGGATCTGTGCCACCTCAGATACCTTCATGCATGGCTGCCACATCATCGCCACTTCAGTCTATCCTACTATCGGCCCCGTCATGTGTTGCGGAGGTGCGATGCCTCAATGGTAACCTCCTTGCATCTTTTGGATCCAAGAATCATGCTAGCCGTTGATCTTCTCTGGGTTCATCATGCACCATTGATCTTATGCACCTAAGAATCCGTGCATGATCTGATGTTCTCCTCTTCCATGTCATCTCCATGGGCCCCACCAAAACCTATTCATTTTCTACCAAGGTCGCCACCTGGCACGCACTTTGAGGTACCTCATGTGCGCATTGCCTAGAGCCTCTAGGATCTTCTTCAAATTACTTTGTGAGTGTATTTGGTTATAAACACTAGTGAAGTCCACTTTCCCATCAATGTGCGACTAAGTTTTTCAAAATTTTAAAGCTTCTATGCATGAGCGCCCAAAATCTTGTGGTCCTCAATCGAGTCCACACCATCCACGCATGAACAGTCTCTAAGAGATCCTTGCTCTTTCTTCATAATACAATGCAAGTGTTTTAGGTTATAACCATTGATAATTTCCATTTCGCAATGCATGTGGGATAAATCCCAAATTTGTTTTTAAAGCTTTCATCCTACCTGGTGCACAAAATTTGGTTGACCACACACCCTATGGCTAGCCTGGAAATCCACCAGCTTGAGCACGGCCACAATGACTCTCTTTCCTTTCATTCACAATGTTATACATGCTGGCCTATATAAACATCAAAATGAGATGCATCCCAACCAATGTGGGATAATATCTTCATTAACAACCTGCGCAACTTCTTCTCCTTATGTGCTAGTCTCCTACTAGCATTTTAATGATTATAGAATTTGGTTAAACACATATTAAAATAACATGCTCAACCATCAAAAACCATGTGCAGACCTTCCAAACTCTAATGCAAGAGGCTCCTCCAAACTCCACTTGTGCATTCCTCTCCTAATAACACCTGCCAAGTGCATTTATATATATTTTAAAGTCTTTGCCTTATACTATGCAACATCTATGCAAACTCCACAATCATTTTTCAACTCCCCCCTGCGCAACATTTGCCAACTCCCCCCTTCACAACATTTGGACAGCAATGGCGTAGGCTGTGGAGTTGGGTATTGTTGCTGATTGCACTTGAATTTAAAGTTTTGAATGTTTTTTCATGCCTCCTTTCACCTACGCACAGGTTCTCCTCTGCCAATAAAATTTAGTTTAAAGTTTTTCTTTTTTAAAAACACATTTTACCTCCATGCGCAGTCCACAATATACTTCTTTGGCATTCAACACGCAACACTTTTCCATTAAACATTTGAAAATTGCATTTATTTGAATGTTTTAAACTCTGTAACTCTCCTCCTTCCAATTGCACAGGCAAGGGAGGACTGCTTACAAAGGTAGTGGGAGCATTCCTTCATTCATGCATAGTCTCCTTTAGATTATGTTGCGCAACATTCTTGGGGCATTTACACTTGCTAATTTGCTTGGGATGTTTTAAAGTTTTTGAAATTTGTCTTCTTCCTTCTGGTATTTGTGTAGACCCATTGCACTATGTGTTACCTTCCTTCAACTCTTGTGCAACATTATGTTTTGGCAGCTAGTGCAACTTGGAGGTATTGAAGAGGTTGTGGAATTTGTATTACATCTTGCTAATCACACTTTCTTTGACATTTTCAAAGTGCCTTTTACCAAAAAATAGCCTTGCGTAGCCTCTACTCATTTTTACACCTGCCAATAGCATTGGTTTTGTAGTTTCAAGTCACATGCCTTCTACTTACCATGCATTGGCCTCCAAAAGCACTTGTCGTGCAACACCTCCTCTTTCTTCAACTTTGAAATTTGGGTCTGGCTTTTTAGAATCCTTCTCATAGTCAGAAGTAGAACCACCACCAATGTCGACCATTTGCCACAAACTTGTAGACAAGAATTAGCATTTGACTATATGGGCTTGCTTTCATGTTCTACCTCTGCCTGCATTTACATGGCTTCCTTTACACCTAGTGGTGGAGATTGTCCCTTATCTCATATCTTAAAATACTTTAAACCCCAATCAGTTGTAGTGATCATTTAATCAGAGAGGTCCATGATATAGTTGTAATGTTGAGCAGAGTGAAGGGTAAACCTAATGAAATCCTCTAGAAATATTGGATGTACATATTCATCTAGGCTATTTAGGGAGAAGGGCAGTATGTTGATTAGGTGAAGGTGATATCAAAAAAACTTCATGAAGAATTGTCTCATTCTGCAGTTGTGTTGAGTTTCTATATGTCCTTGTACCTCTTCTATGTATTTCCATTTGTAGAAATTGGGATGGTTTGCCACATGAGATATGGAAGGAAGATATTAAAATATATTAATACCACCCTTTGCTCTAGAGGAAGAGAAATCCTGAGAACTTCCGAAGGGTTCAAGACACTTTCCTAGCTAAGGTCATCTTTGAGCTAAGAGAAAAAATTAATTGCAAGATGTCCGAAGAGGCTATGGAATTGATCAAGATTTTTGACAATTTTTATGTTCAATTCCCAACCTTTAGCTATCTCAGAGTGGGAGGTTTCAACGGTGAACCCTTGAAGCTTCTGAGGTACTTCCTGGATAAGTGTATCTTGTTAGAAGTTTGTAGGCAATTTCTTCAAGTGGAAGTAAAATTTAGGCTCAAAAGAGGAGTAGGTTCTATGTTCCCCATTGACCTAGGGAATTATTGTTTTAGATTAATGCACGCCATATCAGCCCTATCTCTCTACAATATTCAAAGGTGGATCTTTCTGTGCTAATTCCTTTGCTACTTTCACCTCTTTTTGCATGACCTCCAAATGAGGTATCAACATAGTCTGAATAGAAATCAATATAGCCCTTATTATGCCATCATTATCCATGAGATAATGAGCTCATCTAATATCCCTTACACATGTTTCAACTGGTTAAAATGAATAGAGATGGAACTTGCATCCATGCTCAGTGAATGTCCTGTTGACTTCAAATTCGATTGTAGCTTCTAAATAAGCTGTTGATTCTCCTTTGTAAAGAATTCTGTATCACAAATTTGTTTGTACAAAGAAAGAACATTTTCTACAACTTCTTCTAGGTTGCTTACCAGATCAGAAAGTGCAACCTGCTTCTCAGTAAGGTTTGCTACAACTTTCTCAAGTACTTTGGTCTCAAACTTTCTCTCAGACCATTGCATGAGCTTCTCATTTGCATCGATATCATCATTGTTCACCTTCTGAATGATACAAACCAATTTTTTCTAATATTGGTACCTTATCATTTAGATCTTTAAAATCAAATGCATCAACAAATATATCTTTAATCTCATGTAGTACCTGCTTGTATTGATGTTCCCTTTTCAATTCCTCTTGCTTTCTCTTTCTGTTCAATAAATCCTGCAAGCTTAGCATTTTTTCATAAGATAAGTTATTAGTATCCCATTTTGGAATCACTATAACTTCATCAAGTGTCACTTCAATGCTTAGAGACTTGTCCTTTTCCTTCTTATGTGACTTCTTCTTCTTGGTCTCTGGTGACCTTCTACTCGGTCTCTGTTTGACTTTCAAGGGACTAGTATCACCACTGATTAGAACTAACTCCCTTTGAGTAATAATTACCTATTGTTCAGGTGTATCACCACTATTGATCTTATTGTGTACAAGAGGTGTGACATTAAGTAAATGTACTAATGATTGAATGGACTCTTTCTCCTTAGGTTCCTATTTCTCCTCAATCTCAAGAGTCTTAGTCTCCTTTATGTCTCCTTCATGTGATTTAAAGATATCTGATGCTGACTTATCTATTTGATCTTCTTTTCTCTTATCTCCTTCTTCATTGACTTCAAAGTTTTCCTTGATAGGTGAATATGGAATTGTGATCTTTCTTTGCCCTGTTCCTTGGCATTCAAACCTTGTATACCCTCATCAACTGTTAAATCCTTAATTTGTTCATCCTCAACCTTATCCTTCATCTCATCCTCAACATTTTCAGGCTCATCAATATCTTCTTTATTGTCAAGCTCAATTTTTTTTTGATGTGCCTTCATCTTTTTTCTTGTCAACTATTAGTCCAAAAATAAATTTCCATATTCTTTGGCTTTGTTGTAAAACTCCTTCAACATCATTTTTTAGTATATAATAAGTTCTCAATTTAGGAATGAATCTATTCCTATATTGGTCCATGAATTTATCTCTTTGATTCTTTGTCAACTTAGGCATAATTTGAGCTAATGCTCCTTCTCTTATCTGCCTTTCTGTCAACTTCCTGTGCTAGTAGAGTTGTGATTGCTATAGATGTCTCATCTATATTTACTTCATAAGGTAATAGCCTTAGCCATGCTACCCTCGGTAGTACAACTTGTACAAAAGTGTCATCAGTATCAACTAGAAAAAAAACATAATCATAATGCTTCTCTACTAGTGATATAGGGATTCTGCTCCTTAATCTCATATTTTTATTAAACTCAACAAAGTAATTACCCATGACATTGTCAAAATTCTCTCCTAACTATTGTATGAACTCATTAATCTATACTATTATAGGTCGTTTCTCCTCCATACTACATCTCCTATAGTAGGAAAAGTATTCTGAACATAGAAAAATATACAAACTAGTAAGGATCCAAACTTACGCATAGAGTTCTTTGCCTTCCTAATTGATGATAGGTTCTCAACAAGTTGAGTCATCTGTAGATCAGAAAGATCATCACTATCTTCCATGTCTAATCAACTACAATACATGAGATACTATCCAATCTACTCAATTGATAAAACTTGTGTGTAATCACTCTAACTCCAAAGTCAATTTCAGGATCTGTAATCATTGAAATTGTCATTCCTCTCTTGTTCCACTCGACTAAAGTGTTCTTCTCAATGTCCTCCTTATTCTGACAATGCATAGTTCATTTCCCTTGCACTATAGGGTAACCAGTGACTCGATGGATGATATCTTTAGTGATATTTACTAGTCCATTCTCCAGCCATAAATTCATATAATGTATTCTTCTTAGCACTATCCTAACCCATTCAATTTTTAAGTCGTGCAGAAAAATATAGGGCACCGACTAACCCTTTGTCGGTAATGTGCTGATGATAAGCCTTCAAAGCCCCATTTTCACATAGTTTATTATAGGCTTCCCTCAACTCAAAATCTCCAACTTCTCTGATTTTTCACATGTAACATGCTCTCACATCATGGATCATAAGAACTTTAGGCGGGATCGATGACAAGGCTCCCATAAGATCTCCCTTCACCACAATCTTAGGAACAACTCAGAAATTGGGTGGTGCACATGTGTCAATCCTGAGCAAATGAATATTCTTCATTTCCTTATCTCATCTCTTCACACCAATAGATGAATTGGCTTCCATTTCTGCAAATTAGGGTTTGAGAAATGGATTCTAGATAACTCAGCAACAATGGGTCTTCAACCTTTCATAATAATTGCCGACGATACACAGGTGGAATCTTTACAAAATTTTCTCAAGTCTATCTTGAATCGCCTTAGAAATGCTATGCAAACTCTAATCATTGTGTTAAATGAAAATGAACGGATAAATCCATTATATACCCTCAAACGGTCGAATTAGGTCTTCAATAAATGCTTTGTGTAGTGGTGGGTAGATACAAGGTGTCCTCAATCCTTGAATAAATAGCTCAGTTAACTCATTCCATCACTCGGTCAGAATAGTGACTTAGTCACTACTAGCACTGGTCAACATATTAGCTCGGTCAGTATGGGGGCTTGACATATACTAATAGTGATGCCCGACATCAATTATGCATATCAATTCTTTGCTTGGTTCTTGTCTCAGATCCATCCTAATGCATCTTATCTTATGCAGATGTGGACTTTAATACATATTATGTTCATAACCAGTGTAAAATATAGCATTTGAGAAAATAGCTCCTTACATACCTTTTTTCTTTAATTGGAAGTAGTGTGATCACCTCATCCATTGGATTGGGTGATCTTGGCTTCACTGGATCCACTACTGCTTGCTTCTTTTTTATTTCTCCATGTCAGATTGATCTGAATCTTTATCTTCTCAAAAGTAGGTGCTAGGGCTCTGGTCTTGTAGTCTCTCTTGTTATGACCGATCTTGTGAAAACTATAACATACCAAAACTCCATTCATCCAACTCTTGGATTTACCTCTAAAGTGTGTCATTATACAATTTTCTACAATGTGACCATATTCACCACAATAATGAAAACTATTTCTTGTATTGTAATCCCAATTAAATGTGTTACCTTTCCTCGGTGCATTGCCTTTTTTCTTGGATGTCCATTTGGATTTTTCATTGGATCTGCAATCTTGAGTTCTATGACCAAACTTCTGGCATTGTAGCAATGTAGTTGGAATCTAGGTGAAGTAGGTGTATTTCTAGTCTTTGACCTACATTCATGTGCCTTATGTCCATGCTTTTTATAGTTAAAGAAATATCCATTAAATTTAGGTTTAGGATTGGACTTACCACTCTTGCTTCAAAAAATGTTTGTTGTGTGACTAGGTTTCCCACAATGATGACATGTAGGTTTTTCGTTCTTCAACTTTGCATTCCTCTGTTCTCCACTTTTTGATGATCTCCTTCTTTAGTGGAAGACTGGTGCTTAGTATGTCCAAGTCCAGACATGTAATTATTCCTCCTTGGTGATCTCATTAGTTCCTCAAAGTATCTCAAGGCTTCATTTGGTTTGTTTATCCTCTCAATGAGTTCTCTTTCAGATCTCAACTCATTTTTCAGTTGATTGTTCTCAGATCTCAGATATGTAATTTCATTTTTTTTTGTTTATCTCTTTATTTGCAAATAACAGTTGGTTGACCATGTCCAACTTATTCTTTGTGAGCTTTTGCACATCATTTTTCCTTTCATCAAGTCTGGTATCCATCTTCTTCTTATCTTCTTCTGCCATTGTCTTGTCTTCCTCAACTTTCTTCTTATGACCAATCACCTCACATAGTGTTATTGATTGAGTTTCCTGTTCTATCTTTAGAATTTTGAATCGTTCTTTCAGTGTGTTGTTCTTCTCCAATAGATCTGCAATTGCTGCATTACTTTCTTGGAATATTCATTGTCAAATAGACCTTTAATGTCTTCTTATTTATATGAAGTGTCATTCAGCTGAGTTGCTAATTATTTCCTAGCCTTTAAGTATTTCCTCATTTCTTCTCTTGCTGTCTCAAGTTGTTGTAGTGCCAGCTGGATGTCAATCTTCTAATTTTTAATGACCTTTCCCAACTTGTAAACCTCCATCTCCAAGATCTTAACTCTTAAGTGTATGCACCCTAAAATGGTCGCCTAGACTTTGGGCCCCATTTCTCAATTTATCATTTATCAAATTTCCTGAATCAATGCTTTGGAATATTTTTAATTCAAATCAATTTCCTTGATCAAATTGTAATTAATTCAATTAATTCAATTATTTCAATATTTCCTAAGGTTTGACCATTTTTATTTAATTAAAAGATTTAATCTCCCTTTTAATTAAATAAAATT
>MU224887.1:784262-795191 GCA_018584345.1 Thuja plicata
AGAGAAAGCTTCCCTTTTATATGAAATTAGGGCACAATCTTCCAAGGAGGCCTACATAGGAGAATTAAATCCCATTAAAGCCTTTACCCCTAGGAGAGGACCTATATTAAATATAATTTTAGAATTAGCGCTTTGAAACCTGAAACAGCCGACCCGGAAGCGGGAAACACTTTTTACAAAGGCCGACCTCCTGAAACTGCAAGACCCCAGGATCTAAACCCTGGGTCAAGGTCGAGGTCAATCGTGACCTAGGTCAGGGTTGAGGTTGACATAGACCTAAAATTTTGACCTTGACCCTGAAGCCTAGAATCACCAGTCTGCCATCCAGAATGCAGAAATCAGGCCAAATAGGAGTGGAAAGAGGAACAGAACAGGGAGGAAGCCATGTCAAGATCAGGAACTCGTTCAAGGCACTTGTCATGACCCCAAACCACTTACTCAGAAGGATAAACATGTATACAATGGAAGTGCTTCCATTTTCTGACTATACACTTACAATTTAAGACACGCCATTTAAACCCCACTTTAGCGAGAGTATGAGATAAACTCTTACTCGTGGTAAAGGAAATGAGAGAGAGAAGAGAAAGAGATAAAGAAAGAGAGAAATGATGATGGGAAACTACAAAGAGATAAAAAAATCACTAAGTTTAAGGACACTAGACCCCAACAAGGGATCTTATCTCATACATCCACATGTAAAGACACATAAAATAAAGATAAAAATCCTAAAGCTTAGTAATATTCCAATTCAACTAGTTGAAGATATCTCGATGAACCTAATGTATCAACTGCTAGTATTATGTGCAGAAAGCTATTGCAAGAGCACAAATGATAGCATCGAAAGGGTAAGAGAATTCACCAAGGACAAACATAAATATATGATATAACCCACTACAAATATATGAGACCATGGAAAGAAGAGAGAGAAACCAAAAATCCAAGAGTATAGAAAGTTATGTTATGCTAGGTGATCTATGCGAGAGGAAGAGAAGGAAAGAGTATAAAGACTAGCGGGTTGTGTTATGCTAGCTCCACTCATCCCAAAGAGAGAGAAGGAGAATTAGTGGTCTAGCTATTGGTTTGTAGTGATTGATCAGGAAAGTACTGTACACTTTTCTGCAATTCATGGGGTTCGGGGTATTGCCCAAAAGAAAAGGTTGACTCATCAACACTTTCCCTTAGTTGACTCGTCAATAATTTCCCTAGGTTGACCCATCAAGAAAGTTTTAGGGTGTTGGTTGTATTCTTGGTTCTGGTCTGTTTGCCCTAAAATTTTGTGATCTTCTTTCTCTTTTCTTTCCTAAGGTCAGAAGTCTCTCATCCTCATTTTTTCCCTTTGAAATTTCTAGGTCTTTAGGTCAAAATCCACATAAAAAGTGCAAAACCTCAAAACCCTAGCTCTTGTTCTACGCCAAAATGACAAAAAACCCTAAAATGTTCATTATGTTTCTATTTTGGCATTACCTTTTTGAGCAACTTAAGTCACGTGTCTTTTATCTTAGTCGCCTAGTTGCTTGATCCTAATAGCATATTCCTTTTTGTTTCGGGACTTGGCGATTAATTAGTGTCGGGATGTCTCTTAAGGAAACATAATATTCTTTATATTTTACGAGACTCGGTGGAGCCCTTTAGTCGCGTAGTCTCTAAATAAAGAAGCACGTCAGCAATCAGCAGCAGGGAAAATTGTTAAGTCGCGGTGTCGCGTGAAAAGGTCAGCAGTTAGTAAATCTTTACGAGACTTGGCGATTGCTTCAGTCGCGTAGTCTCTGAATTGCCTTGCAGTTAAGTGATATGTTAAATGTTTGTCACGTAGTCTCTAAGAAAGTTGATAGTTAAGTGAAAGATGCTGAGACTTTGTGACAAACTGCATGTAGTTTGGAATGAAAGATAGCCGGGTGGTCACTGGATTAAGATGCTAAGTCAGTGTCTATTCAGCGATTCAGAGACAAATAGTTTGAAGGGGACATAGGTCCACAAAGTGAAAAGATAAAGGGTAGTCGCGTGGTCTCCCAAAAGAATGAGGTCATTTGGCGATTAAGATACTAAGAGTATAAAGTGTTTTGTTGTTGCGTAGTCTCTAATTGATATAAAGGTATTAAGGAATACTCAACGACTTAGCGGAGCTGTCAGATACAAAGGTGAAAAGATCAACGGTGGTCACGAAGTCTCTGATTAAAAGAGCTTAAAGGTAAAAGTGCTCTCGACTTGGAGATAGCTATTTGTCGTGTAGTCTCTGAATTAAAACCAAAAGCCAATGTTTTTCGCATAGTCTCTGAAAGAATTATCAACTAACATTTGTAATCAACGATTGAGCGACTAAGGTTAGTCGCAGGGTCTTGTAGAGAAAAATAACATTCAGAGACTAGGAGATAACAATAAAAGGTGAAGATAACCACTAGTCGCGGGGTCTCCGAATAAACTTTGAGTTAAGTGTTTCATCTAGTGACTTTGATTCCTTCAGTCGTGTGGTCGCCAGAAGTGGACTATGGTTAGTCAGGAAAATAAAATAACACAGTCGCTTGGTCTCCAAAAGAATTAAGGGTTAAAAGGTTGGGTCAGCGACAATGAGATGCTTAAGAGTTGCGTGGTCACTAAATATAAAATTTTAGAAAAGGTGGCAGTTGCTGACATGACAATGTGAAGGATTTGGCGTCCAATGAAAATCTAGAATATTGATTGCTGTATGAAAAGGGTAGCTGAGATGTTTGATAGATAGCCAATCATATGAAGACATGTCACCTTCTTCAAATTTCATAAGGATTTTTCTAAAGATACACATATATGATTTCATTTTCCTGTCACACTCATGAACTACAGCTAGGTTTTCAATTAATTTCACAGCATGCTAAATTGAAAGCAAAATTGATGATTTTTCAAATGATGAGCTATGTACTTGAAACACTTGCCATAAAGAGTTGATTGAAAGCTCATTTTTCAACTTATCTTGCATTCAGAATTACAGAGTGAAGAAGTGCTAGGTTTTCTATTCTCTAAAAGCAAAAATTGGTTAAGTTGCAACGTACTCAATTTATTGTCAAGTCTTGAATTACTAAGAACTGGGCACAGAGGAGAGAAGCGGGTCCTGAGAGAAGATTTGTTTCAATATTGGTAAAATAGAGGATTGAAACAAAGCAAAAATGAGTAGAGCAGTCAGTGTGGCTTCAAATATTGGGAGAAGCGATGAGGTTGGTGATGATGCAAAGGGAAAAAGGAATTATTTTGATGAATTCCTGAAATTTCTACCAGGTTCTACACAGAATAAAAGGGCAAATGCAAATGTGCTGACAGATGACTACTGCGAGATCAGGGATGCTAACACTCTAGGATCAACATATTTTTCTCTTTTCAACTACTTCTATAACAATTCTGATAAGGCTATTCCAGTGTCAAACCCTTGGACTTGTGGTCTAGCTAGGTTAATTGTCCCTGATGTCTATATAGATGTAGACTTCTTTCTAGGTTTGGTCAGTTACTATGATGTCCTGTCTAGGAAAATTAAGAAAAATGACGGCACTGCCCTGCTAATCTTGAATAGAAACTCATTTATGCAAGCCTTTGGCTTGTACAGTACAATATCCACCAAAATCAATATTACTAAGTAGGAGGAGAGATATAGGTTGAAGCCTGGGATTGCTAGGGGTCAATTATAGAAGCATATGCTCAAAGAGGTTAGAAACCATCTTACTCCTATACCTGGTACAACACCCTATTGCTTTAAGGACCTGCATTTCTATATCAAGTACATCACCTATGCCCTATGTAGAGTGTTAGGGATAGATGGCGGAGCTGAGAAGATAAACGATGGAATTTTGATGATGGTGCTTGACTTACAAGAGGTGTATTCTAGCACCAGTTATGACTACATACAGTATATCATTGATAAGATGCATGAAGGATTTGTAGCTACACAGAAGAAGATGAAGGATCCTAAAGAGAAAGAACCTAGGTTCTTTCACTATTCCATCCTGATGCATCTACTCTTACATTTTAACTTTGGGATCATGGATGTGAACAATTGGGATCGTCAAAAGATTTTTCAGGAAAGGCCTAATCCCATTCAGTTTTGGGTTAGGATTTGGAACTATACATCCAAAGATTATGATTACTGTGCATTTGAGAACTAGATTGTATAACCAATAATGTAGAGCATGGGCATCAAAAAGACTAGGCTCCCAATCAAGGTGCTGCAACTATTGAGGCCTTGTGATTATATAGACAAATGGGAGGGAGACCATAACTAGGGAGATTTCTTTTTGGAGGAGAATTTCACTATGATTAGGGTGTATGGGTGTACACATCCGCTACATATTTTACCCTACCATGTGCCATCAAGAGTTGCTGCCATGGAATTCATCTGGCAACTATTATTAATAGATAACGAACATTTTGCGCCACACAGGAAGGGGACCTTAACCCCTAGGCAGTTCAAGATTTTTAATTTTACCATTGGCAAGGGTGCCATTGATTTTGTCAGTAAGTGGTTGGAGAGTTGAAGAATGGGGGAAACATCATATAGATACATTGACCCTGAAGGTTTCATGGCAGGAGTCAGGAAGCTTTTAACCCCTACAATCCCTAATACAAACGTTCATTGTACATGTATAGAGGAGGATGCAACAAGAAACTTTCTTGATGAAGATGAAATCAGAACAAGAAGGAATAGGATTCAGGAGTTGTTGAATCTTGAAAAGCAGATAAAGAGAAATTGGTTTTCTTTTGGAGGCTTTTACCTTGATTTGCCCTATTTTGATAGGATTAAAGCCATGATTGATAATTTCTATGTGCTCTGTGAGCAACTTGACAAAGTTTTGGATAAGAAAGGAGCTCAAGAGCCTGAGCATTCAGAATCAGAGTATGAAAGTGGTAGTGATGGTGATTATGCCCGTCCACATCAATATGATCAGCCTCAACAAGATGTTGCAGAGGCATCATAGTTGCAGGGAGAAGAGGGCCATATCATTAACCTAATAGAGGTCTCTCAGCCAGATGATGTAGAGGAGCCTTCAGCCAAAAGGCAGAAAGTTGACATAAGCCAGACTTCGACTGTTAGGCAGGAAAATAAAAGAGATAAAGTGAGTGCCCTCATTCCTGGGAATAGGTTATATGATCAAAACCTGAGAAAGTTAATTAGACAAGGGAAGAGGCAGCAACTAGATGAAGAGGAGAATATTGAGCTACCTCTGAAGGCATGCATTGATGAAAGATTAATACATCAGCAACAATTTTTAAGTGATGACACTTTCATCAAGACTGATGAATTTAAAGACTTTCTAAGATGGCATAAGAAGGAGCAGATAAGGGCTCAATTGAAAGTTGATGGCAAGGAAATAGTTACTAATGAGGCCCTATTGGCCTTACAATCATATGACCCTGACAGTGAAGATGTCTCTCTGGATGAGGCAAGGCAAATGTTTTTGAATAGTGACATATTGCTTGCTGAGGGCTCAGACTTGGCTTCAGCTTTTATCATTGATCAATTAAGGAAGCAACCAGACTTAAAAATGGAAAGCAAAGTGTATATGGGAGACATGATAAAGGGTTTTGGGTATAGCCCAAAGTCTCAAGCTTTTTCCATGTGGAGCCTTTGTCTGAAAGACCATAAGCCCCAATTGGTAAACATCCAGGAGAATATGGTGGGCAATCAGATGGTCTGGTCAGTGCAAAATATAGGGGATCTAGAGATTTCCCAGATCATGACTCATTGGGCACACTTAAATGAAGACAAGACAAAGCAATTGTAGATAAGTGTAGCATCTTGGTAGAAGAGACCAACGCCTTGGCCAAAGACTGGGAGATGTGCCATATCAAGATACATCAACAAAACCAGGTGATTGCTAAATTAATGAAGCAGTTAGAAGAGAAACCTATAGTGGTGTATGTGCCTTCACAACAACCTTTACAAATTGAGGAGAAAGAAAAATCAGAGGAGGTGGTTGAGAAGGATGATATGGGCGAGAAGAAGAATGAAATAGCCTTAAATGCATTTAGGTGCATTTTACAACATAGGATTGACATACTGAAGGATAAGATAGATGTCATCCTTAATGCATATAATAAATTGCCCACCTTACATGCATAAGTGACGGGGTACATTGCTACATTAAACCCCTATTTTGTCAATTGGTCTCCTAGGGTGCAACTGTTTGAGAAACTTGCCTTTTTGCAGCCCCTAAGGTCAGATTTGCCTGAGGTGGTGATAGAGGTAGAAGATGAGGTTAACAAGGTTAATGTAGCCTTGTCATTCTTCAAAGGCAAGTTGAACCAAGTAGAGGCTAAATTAAGCCTATTTTCTTCAGATTTCAATAGATTTGTTCCTCCCCTTAAAGGAGAAGATGATCAAGTAAAGGCCTTAGAGGCCTAGAAGAGTGAGTTTGACAGTAGGATGCCTAGTAATGAGGCATTCATTTCAAGATCTGATTTGGATTTAGAAGGCTTTAATAAGATTTTGGATGAGGCCTTCAAAGCTGAAACTGACATCAATAAATTTCTAGTAGATGTTAAGAGCATCACCGATGTCAGGTGGGAAAGGCAAAAGGCATAGGTACAGAGTACTCAGAGCTTCAAGTGGCCTACATAAGATGAGGTGACAACATGGGACCTGATGACTAGGCCCAAGAAGAAGAAGCCTGTAATAGAGGAGGAGGTCCTTGATGATGAGTAAAAGGGGAACACTTGGTACTTGATCATTGAGCACAAGGAGGTTAGCTATTAATAGAGATAAGTGTAAGTTAGCCTATAATGGCGGTCACTTTGTCTTGCTGCAACTACCTGAAGTTATCCTGAACATTGTCAGACAAAGGCGCCAGATTCCAGAAAGGACAAAGAGTATCAGATTTTATCCATTGTTTTTGTCCTCCCATCGCTTCTGAATCCTTTTCTTTTGTCTCTTCTGTACTTTTAGGGTTAGGTTTCTTAAACCATCCGAAGCTTGTTGCATCCTAAAATAAAGGATTCCAAGATGGTTAAGGACCTATATATAAGACCAAAAATGTAATAGCAAAGGGGAGATGAAATATATGGAAAATCAACTTTTCTAGACTTTTGTCTGTATCTTCAAGCTTGTTAGCTTTTTTATGTATTAAAACAGTACCATATCAATAAAATACAGTGCAATTTTCCTCTATTTTCTATTTTTGTCTCTTTAATTGTTGTGTATGCTCTTTTATGTTTGAATTTGTAAGGCAATTTTAAGCATTTTAGCTATAAGGTAGCTATCTAATTACTTGCAAGTTTCTTTCAAGGAAAGAACTAAGTTTTGTAAGTAGTTTCAGGGAGCATAAAAATAGTTAAAGATTTGATACAATATCATAGAGGTGACAGGGTAATTTGTAAGGCATTTTATCTGAATTGTATGTAAGTTGAGGCATCTTACAATATTTTGTTTTTAAGTATTTCTGTGAACTTTAAGTTATTGACTCTATAGCCCAAAGGATAGGCACTGGTCTAGGAATTGATTTGATAATCTGTCATTATCCAAACATTCAAATACTATTCAAACCAATCATTTTAGAGTATTTTGTGTAGAATCAATTGTATTCCTAAGGGTTACAGTTGAAGTTTGTTGATTTCTTTAAGAGTAAATCAAATAGGTTATTCCTCCTAGATTCATAAGAGTTATAAAAGGAAAGAAGAATGCAATTCCTAGTTATGTTGCTGTCTGCTACCTTTGAGATATTGATTTGGATTGCCAAGATTTTTCTCAGAATAGTCATAGTCATCTGTATTGTTATATACATGTCCATTTAAAATAGAGCATTCAACACATAAGGTACAATCCACTCTAAAGATACTGTTAAGACAGTAATCAGTCATAGGTAAAACTTGCCTGAGTCAGTGGATCTAAAAAAAGGAGGTGGTAATAGGTATCCTTAGTGTTATAAAAAACCTCATCAATTAGTGTTTTTCTCTTGCTTGAGTCAGAGTGTTAAAAGGCATTGGGAGTCATAGAGTTATCTAAGTATTCAAGCATCCTTCAGAGGTCCTGCAAGTAAAAACCCTAACATAGGGTTAGGGTTTTTCTATAAGAAAAATAGTGTTAGGGTTATGACTTGTTAGAGTGAAGATGTATTGTAGCATTTGCAATGGTATTGAGCTATAAGGGATCACTGGTTGTAATATGTGGAGATTATTGGATACTAATATTGGACTCTCTTTTTGGTGGATGTAGCCAAGGATTGGGTGAACCACATTAAATCTGTGTCTTCTTGTTCTACTTATGTGTGCTTTATTACTTTGCATTATTGGTTATATTTTCATGTAAATTTTAGATTTATGTCATCTAATCCTAATACTAGCAAGCTATGCGATGCTAGTTAATTCTGCATTGAAATATTTGCCCACAAAGTGAATTATAAAAATTTTCATACATGGAAGATTATAGTAAATTTGCACACTAGGCAGCTTATGAGATCAGTGTTACATAAAACATAGTCTACATATGGATCGATAAAAAGAGGTCAGTCAAAGGACCAATAAAAGTTATATAATGTATAAAGGAGGCCATATGTATGCCCCCCTCATTATGATGGAAACATAGGACTACAATGACATCATAAGGAAAGAGAATAAGGCTACCTACTTATAACAACAAGGAGATATCCTTAAACCAACAATGTATAACAAAAATCTTAGCAAGGAGAAAATTCTCTTATTAGCCAAGGAATAGATAATCGTGAAAGGATATCTACAAGTGGGAAGAAACTCTTGAAAGGAAGAGATATTGGTTACAAGTCATCTACCTTAAAGAGGAGTTTTTGGACAAAGATAACATCTTCAAGACAAATAGGGGGAGGAGAACAATAATGAACCCTTTTAGCCCCCTATTGATAGGTGAAAAATGGATTCTCGATGAAGGATAACACACTCTAAGCCCTGAAATAAGGGTATTTAGACATGCACTTTCCATGAAAGGAGAAGGTTGTAACTCGGGATGTATATCTCTTTTAAAAGAGAATATCCTTATGTAAACAAACAACTCCATGCAAGAAAGGATATCATGTGACAAAAAGATACCACATAACATAGAGAAAGTGGATCCTTAGAAACCAATAAGATATTGAGAAATGAAACCTTTACCCCTAAGGGTGGATGAAAGGAAAAAGATAACCCATTATATAACTTAAGTGATAGATCTTTTATAGTAGTCATTCTCTTTCAAGCAAGCATAAGGTTGTAACTCGGGATGTAAATATCCTAAAAAATAGAAGATCCTTATGTAAAAAACCAAAATACATGTAATAAATAACATCATATTATAAAAGAAACAAGTCAACAAATGATATCAAATCTTTTGGAAAGGAAGAGAAAATGAGGAAAGATGATAAAGTATACACACATTCCCTATTGCTAGGTAAGGGAATACTTGGAAAAGGACAACAAATTATGCACCCCAAGTGAAAGATCATTTATAATATATATGCACTTTCAAGAAAATAAAAAGGTTGTAAATTGAGGATGTAAATCTCCTAAAAAGGAGAAGATTCTTATGTAATCAAAACAATTCTATGCAAGAAAGGATATAATTTTATAAAAAGACACAACTCAACAAAGGGAGGAAATGGGTCCTTAGGAATAGTAGGAGAGTGAAATAGTACTGTTCCCCCCCAAGTGTGGAGACAGGGAATAAGGAAGACTATTATGTTTCTCACAAAGTATGATTGCACCTAAAATTACACCAGCATAAATGACAATGAGCCTCCAAAGCATAGGCTAATAATGTCACATATTGTAGAGTAACATAATATGAACTTAGATGTTATTAAGAATGATCATGACAAATGTTCCATTCATTGTTACATGTCATTTGAGTCATACTGCAATCAATGATTTCTTGAATTTTACACTTTAAATCATAACATTCATTTGTTTTATGGCCAGGAATTTGATTATACATACAAATGGAAGAATTATCTATTGGGAGATTGTTGGATTATCATGCATATATGTGATGATAGTGATGTTTTTCATTAATGTCAACAACTTTATTTATTTATGTGAGTGTTCTTCGTATGTTTAGTGAGAATATTGGTTTGGTATAACTACTACACTGAAGATCAAACGTTGCAAACATACAAATGGTTTCATGGATGTCTGTAGTTGACTTATGTTAATTTACAGAGGTTTGCATGGTGATTTGATTAATTTATGGATGATTGATCAAAGACTGGTATTTTGGATGTTCAGGAAGAGATAACATTTCAGTGTTTGGATTGGAGTGGTTTGGTTGTGCAATATTTCTACTTTCTAACCTGGTGGTGAGCTTAGTGTTAGGAATGAGGTGTCTCAACCTTGTATATTTCCTTACATTTGATATTATTTTTTTTCTAATTAATTGTTTGCAAATAATGTATTTAAGTTTGATATCCATTTTGTCATTTAGTTGAGTTGACATGTTGTGTTTTCACTCCACTTGGAAGATGACAAGGATGATCAAACTTGGTCTAGGTGGATCTAGGTATCCCATTCTATGGTAGAGGTTATTTTCCAAATGTTGTCACTTTGGACAATGTGTAAGGTAATCATGACTGAAACGGTTATTGACAGATTCCTATGATGGTCATTAATATTTGTAAGAGCTAATTGTGAAAGATTCGATGACAGGTGAAGATATGCAAGACATGTGGCAACTGATCATGTTGAGTACTGTACACTCTTCTGCAATGCGTGGGGTTCAGGGTTCCAATAATCTATTTTAGGGTCCTATTTTTCCAGAGAATGGTAAACCCTAATACGGTTATCTTTGGAAGTTGCCCTAAAAAGGGAAGCGCATGATATAAGCATTTTTAGGGTTTCAAACTGCAGAGTGAAGTTAGTGTATTGTTGGAATGTTGTTATGCTACCGGATTTGTCTTCAAGTGTCGATTATCTCCTGAAAGAACTTGCATTGCAAGTGTATTGTAAACAACAATAGTTTTGATTAATACATTGTGC
>MU224887.1:795253-826701 GCA_018584345.1 Thuja plicata
TGTATGCATGTTATTGTATTATCATTTTTTAATTGATAAGGGTTAAATCTGAATTTGCACGATCCTCTTCTCGGGAGTTTAGCGTAGGGAACTATTTTCCGCACACTTAGTTTCCTTTCACTTAGGACATGGATGCGTATCCTCAGTTTGAGTGTTTCGTGATTTGGATGATAGCAAGATATTTTTCTTAAGTGGCAGAGCTTACTAAATTGTGTTCCTATTGAACAGTGCAAAGATAATGGTGAATTTTGAGGCAAATTTTTTTTGGTTATTGCTATGGCATTTCACGTTGCTTGCTAATGTTTCTAGATTATGTCATATTCATGTTGTTGGATTGCATTGAGATATGTGATTAGTTTTGGCGATTTTCTTATGGCATGTTGGTGTTCTTATTTTTCTTGGATGACATGGTGGTGTAGCATGTTACAATGGATCGAGGCATGATTTATAGAGCTAGAGCGTGTTTGAGGATGAAGATTTGGATCCTTACTACGTCTTTAACAACATATCTTGGATTGCATTGATGATTTTATTATATTTGATTAAATATTTGTAATTTAGGTCCTTGACCAATCTTGAAGAAACAAGTTGACAAATTATATAAATGTAATGATATAATATCCTTTTGGTGAGATGATCATGTGTGTGTATGAGAAATTGTGCAAAGAGGTATGAATGTAATCTACATTTGAGGAAGAGATCTGATGTATTATGTACTTCATTGTAATTGTATTAGCATCATAGATATGTTATCAGTTAGTTCTTGATCACTGGATTGTAGTCCATCTACTTGTTTTAAGGAAACAAGCCTTCCTTTGGGTTGTAACCCTTGTTTTATTTGAGCAGTGAGCTCTAGGTAGTTTGCGTGAATGCATGTACATTCCTCTTGTAATACTCCTAATAGGTTATAGTAATTTTAACAGAGTACTTCATCTCATGGATTTGATCCCCACCGTATATTTTTCCCTTAACCGGGTTTCCACATAAAAACCTTGGTGTTATATGTTGATTAATGTGCTGTGATCTTTCATTAATGTTCATCATTCAGATATGAGATTTAAAGTTTCAAAGTTCATTGAGGTTTTAAGTTTTGGGATGCAACTAATTCACCCCCCTCTCTCAGTTGTGTGTGGTGCCTTGTTTCTATCAATTGGTATTAGATCTAATTCCTCTTTTAGAATCTTGATAGCTTGAGGAGATTTACGATGAAGACTTTTAAGAAGGACAATCTAAGTTTTGAAGGCACTAATTACTCTATATGGAAAGGATATATGAGTTTACACTTGAGATGCATTGAAGAAGACTATTGGGAGATCAAAAAGAAATATTACAATCCTCCTATGGATCTTTCTACTACTACTGCAGATGATAAGGAACAATTTGAGTACAATATCAGAGTAAAAGAAGCATTATTGAGTGCCTTGTTAGATATAGAAAGTACAAATGTCATGGAATTAGAGATTTCACATCAGATAGGGAAAAAATTAGAGATTTTGCATGAAGGATGATGAGGCATATTAATTCCATATTTTAGAAGCCCTAGGATAGCTTTTGCTAGGACCTTTTCCTTGGTTTCATCATTCTTTTTCAAATAATTTTCACTCATATTTGTTATTATGTGGCATGCTGCCACCAGATTTGTGCTAAGGTTAAGACACTTAAATATGCTATGCTTGGACAAAAATGCTATATTATTTACTTTGGAATTATGATTATGTCTCTTTGAATGAATTATCTATTTGGACATGAATGATGTATGTGTATTTTGGTGTTGATTATCATAAATGTCTCTATCCTAATATCTGAAGTGTAATGCATCAATATAGAAACCATCGCCTTGACCAGGTAAAATGCGCCCATGCACTGGATGCTCAACCCAGTCTTGCAGCAGGTGCACACAGAGAAACCTCAAGCGCAACACCAGCAAGTGGATCTGGGGTGGAATTCTTTGAAGAAATCTAGGAGAGAGTGGGAAGTTAGATTTTTTTTGTCAAAAGCAGCTCTTTCCTCTTTCTTGGACCTATTCTATCTCCAATTTTATAGTTTCTTTTTATGTTTAATAGGATTGTAATAAAGCTCTGCCTATCTCTATGGCGTGATTAGATAACGGTTATATGTTTTTTCTTCTTTAAATAAAGCCCCGCTCATGCATGAGAAGGGAGGGCATTATTAGTTATAGTTTACATTCTGTTTCTTTACAGTTGTTATGAATCTTGTAATTCATTTTTCAATCAATAGCAAATGAAGTGTTAATATTTAGTTTAGTATAATTGAGTTTGGATACTCACTCAAGGGGGACCACTTGGTGAGGAATCTATGTTAGCTAGTTAGGATCATTTTCATGTAGTTTAAGTTTCCTGCATCTTGGTGTCATAGTTCTACTGTTAACACAGTTCCTGCAGCCAAAGCCGTAGGATATTCCAGTACTTCCTACAACTAAAGAGGTAGAACTTTCGAATCATTATAATTGCATTTTAAAGTCTTTTTGTTTCCAAGTTGTATTATTCCTTCATCACTTTCACTTCTGCATTTCCTTTCCAACATTCTTTACAACTATAGAATAGTTTCCTTTCAAACCAATTTGTTTGTTGTAGCCATAGTGTGGTCTGAGTAAGAATCCTTGGTGCATATACTTTGCTGGTCTATTTCAAGTAATACTTCCCTTGGTTGATAAATTAAATGAGTTTCTATAAAGGAGGATAAATTCTCAATCAGATGTCCAATCCCTGGGTCATGGTAACTGCTTAAGTTTTTGATACCTTATATAAAACCGATTATTTTTGGCACCATTTCCAGAGACGGTGTCGAGCCAAGTTCTTTTACTTATCCATTTGTAGAATTCAATTCAAGCATGTACATAATTTTTAAATAGAGTTTTCTATCAAAAATTCTTTCACTCCACCATCGCAATCTTTCATTTATTTGTATGCATAGAAGAAGAAGAGATGCTCTAGGAAGGTACTTACCAAACTACCCAAGCAACCATTTAGGAGATATCTTTGTACCAGAAGAAGACAAAGAGGAGGGTCAGTTCATGGATGCAATTGTGAACCTTCCTATATAAGCATCATCATCATCATCTTTCAAAGGTGATCCATTGAACTTTCACCTTCTAGAAGGTCAACTTGAGTTTAATCCATTTGCAGAAGCCTGACCAACCTCAGAATCCAATACCTAGACAATCAATAAGAAAATCCACTGCCTCTAGTCATTTACCAACTGTAAGGACTCCCTCAATGTCCACCCAGGATGGAAAACCCCCTACCTTTCCAGTTCCCATTACTAACTAGCATGATAATCACAACCTCAAGAATATTCCCTCTTGAGCGCTTCCCAAATTTTATGGCCTAGTAACTGAAGATACAGATACATTTCTCTTTAAGTTTGACATCCTTTTTTGTACTTATGACTACACCATGGATGCCCATAGGCTAAAATTATTTCTTGCAAATCTCAAGGAGTCTGCATTAAGATGGTTTATGGGCTTAGTTCAGGAGGTTGTACATGATTGGGAAGAAATGAAGGTAGCATTCTTGACAAATTATAAAGAGTACCACATGGGAAATGATATGAGAGGAGATGACATCTTCAAGATGACACAAAAGGAGGATGAAAGTATAGAGGATTATGTGTCAAGATTCTTGTTTAGCTTGCATAAAAATACTCATCACTAGCTCAATGAGGAGTCCCAAAAACTTCTCTTTTTACATGGTATAAATGAGGGATGCATTGAAGCCTTGGATCTTATGGCCTGGGGAGATATCACCCAATCTACATGGGGTGATATCAAGAAGATCAACCTCAATTACTCAAGAGCTGCGACCAAGAAGGGTGAAGGATATAGGTCCACAACAGGAAAAAATAATGGCACTGGGGCCTCTCAGATAGAAATCACACATTTGTTTTTTGACTTCAAGAAAGACATTATCAAGAACATGGCCACCTAGTTGGACACAATGCAGGCAAAAAAGAAGTATGAGGAGGCCAAAGCTATTCTGGCAGAATTCTGTCCACATTGTAGACTGAAGAGGAGAGATTGACATTGCAAGTTGGTTTCCAACATGGAGACTGCACAACTACCCACTGATTACAAGCCGATTGAAGGAGATGATGAGAAACTAGTCTTCATTTCACAATGAAGACCATGGGATCAAAGATAAGGTATGCCTCAGGACCCTCTTACTTTTAATGGTCTATTTTATAGTACTTAATGGAAACCACCTGTGAATACTCAATACCCTCCTTAAAATAATCCACAACCTCAGTGACAACCTTACTCAATTACCCAATGGAAACAATCCCAAGGGAATTGGCAACCTCCACAAGGGAATTGGCAACAAAATCCTTAGTGGTGGAGAGGTTAGCAATGGCCAAACCAGCAGCAGGGACTCTTACAGCCACCACAACAACCCCAACAATAACCACTTCCACCACTTCCTGTAGCTACTACAACACCCCCTAAGCCTACTCAACTCCCTACCCAACCTCAGCCAAATCCTAATAATAGGTCGCTAAAACCTCAGAAAAATGTCTATTCAGTTGATCCAAACTAATACCCTGCCTACGCAATCAATGCCATTCATTTACAGTCATGCACTACTCTACCGACCCTCCAATTATAATAGAAGTAAATCTAGAAGAGCCCCTGCCTCAAACCACTCGAGTCCACTCTAGTAGGCCCAATGGTATTACCAGAAAAATTCCAGCCAACTCCACCTCCATTTCCCCAAAGGTTGCAGAATGATCACTCTAAACATACGTATGATGCAACCTTTGACATTCTAGACCAAATCAAGAACATTAATGTTCAGATTTCACTTTTTCATGCAATAAAGGATGTCCCCACATATGGAAAGGCTATCAAAGAGGCCTGATTTAAAAAGCTTGGTCATAAGCGGAAGGACCCCCGGACAGTCCATGTCCTGGGGAAACTTGTTGATATCGTGCTCAGCAAAATAGTGGTCCCTAATTATTTTGACCCAGTTAGCTTGGTTTTTGAAGTTACCATTAATGGGAAAACCATAAAAAATGCTTTGTTAGAATTAGGAGCTTCCATAAATGTCATGACTAAGGACATCATGCATCAACTCTAAAATACTAACCTCTAGGAAACACCCACTATCATGTAGCTTGTAGACAGTTCTATAGTCAAACTCGACGGGGTAATGGAGGATATAGTTGTTGACCTTGAAACCTGGTCTCACCCTGCAGACTTTATGATCCTCTCGCCTAAAGCCACATTAGGAGGCTATCCCATAATTATTGGTCAACCTTGGCTGACCACTGTTGATGCTTTTATAGGATGTCGTTTAGGCAGTATGACCATTTCTAATGGTCAACATACTAAGACATTAGCCTTATACCCGCTAGCACAACCACAAATGGATTTAGCCTCACCAATTTGGTTTGACATTGGGGAGGAGGCTGAGGTAGTCAACTTAGTAGCCCAAATCATGATGTTAAAAAGGGATCCTTTCTTACAGCTACAAGAGGACACCGTAATCACCAACATTTTGCAAAACCAGCATAGTCAAGATTCAGATTCCATTAACTATCTCAGCCCCCATAATTGTTCCCTACACACTTTGTACCATGATTGCGCTTTACCTCCATCTCCTACAGTCGAGAACCTCTACCACCAATTGCTACCCCATGAGGTCCAAGTACCTCCATTAACAAATGATTCTATGATATAACTCACAAAACAATTGGAAGTTTCCCTTGACTGTTGCTTGTATATTAATAGTGAACTTACCAACTAGCAACAAACATCTTTGGCCAAACTATTGAAAGACCATACCACAAATTTCGCCTAAACCTATTTAGATATGAAGGGCTTGGGCCCTAAACTGTGTACTCATAGGATTTTCTTGAAAGAAGACAAACCTCCTATCAGACAATTCTAGAGGCGTATAAACCCATCATTAAGAGAAACAGTCAAAATAGAGTTGCAAAAACTTCTTAATGCCGGTTTCATCTACCCCATTTATGACAACAAGTGGGTCTCACCTTTAGTCATTATTCTGAAAAAAAAGAGGAAAGTGGCGAGTATGTGTCGACTATAGGGAACTTAACAATGCCACCTAGAAGGACCAATTTCCCCTGCCATTTATTGACCAAGTCCTTGATTCCTTAGAAGGAAAGCGTTATTTTTCTTTCCTGGATGGATATAGTGGCTACAACCAGATCAGGATCCTTCCTGAAGATCAAGAGAAAACCACATTCACTTGCCCTTGGGGAACATTTTCCTACTCTATAATTCCTTTTGGCCTCTGTAATGCTCTAGCTACATTCCAACAAGCGATCATCAACATTTTTGCTGATATCTCCCATGATTGCATGGAAATATACATGGACAACTTCACAACTTATGGGGAAACCTATGAGGAGGCATTGGTCAATTTGGGAGAAGTTCTTACCAGGTGTGAGGAGCATAATTTGTCCCTCAACAGTGAGAAATGCTTCATGATGATTTAGGAAGGTGTTGTGCTAGGTCATTACATCTCTGCTAAGGGTATACAGGTGGATGTAGCTAAAATCAAAGTCATCATTAACCTACCTATTCCAGCCAAATAGAAGGATGTACGCAAATTTCTGGGGCATGCTGGTTATTATAGGCAGTTTATTAAGAATTTTAGCAAACTACCAGGGCCCATGTATTCCCTGCTCACTAAGGATTTAGACTTTTTATGGACAACATATTGTGAAGAATCCTTCCTGCAGCTGAAGACTGTTCTTACTCAAGCACTAGTTATTCAAGGGCCTAATTGGGAATTGTCATTCCATATACACACAGATGCATCTGACCATGCTATAGGCACTCTCCTAGGATAGAAAGAAGGGCTTGTAGATCATGCCATATACTTCATAAGCAAGAATTTTCAGGGCACAAAGCTGAACTACACAGTCACCAAAAAAGAACTTCTGGCTATGATATATTCGCTAACCAAGTTCTGCCACTACATAACTAGTTACCTAATATTTGTGCATACTGATCATGTAACCATCAAGTATTTGGTAAACAAGCCTGCTATCATAGGGAGGCTTGCTAGATGGCTCTTTTTTCTACAAGAGTTTGACATCACGATAGTGGATAAACCGGGAAAAACAAATGTAGTTGCTGATTTCCTCTCCAAGTTACAGAATGTCGATGACCCACATGTCATTGATGAAAGCTTTCCAGATGACCACCTATTTTATATTTTTGCTCATACCCCCTGGTATGCTGACATCACCAATTATCTAGTTTCTCAAAAGGTACCACCACATTTTTCTTTCAAGGAAAAGAGGCTGTTAATTGAGAAAATTTTTAATTTTTCTTGGCTGGTTGACTGTCTCTTCTACACTGGACCCGATCATATTCTGAGAAGGTGTATTCACAAGGATGAGACATATTATATCCTCCATGCTTGCCATGATGAAACTTGTTGTGGCCATTTTGCAGCCAAACAAACAACCATGAAGATACTCACTACTGGCTATTACTGGCCAACTCTCCATAAGGATGCAACCCATTACACCCGCAAGTTTGATCGATGTCAGTGAATGGGAAGGCCAACCGAGTTAGATGAAATTCCTATGTTACCTCAGGTAATAGTCACTCCATTTGATAAATGGGGGTTAGATTTTGTGGGACCAATTAATCCCCCATCAAATGACAACTCTTACATTTTGGTTTGCACTGACTATGTAACCAAATGTGTAGAAGTGTGGTCTATGAAGAATGCTTGAGATAACAGGGTTGCTCAATTTTTATATGAGGAAACATTTACTAGGTATGGTGTTCCACATGAACTGGTCATAGATCAGGGAGCTCAGTTCACTTCTAATCTAATTACTGCACTTATGGAGGAGTACAACATTCACCACTGAAAGTCTAGTCCAGATCACCCCCAAGCAAATGGTCAGACAGAGATCACAAATAGAGAGATCGAGACCATCCTGACTAAGACAGTCCAGTTACACAAGACAAACTAGAGTAGCAGATTACAAGAAGCTGTGAGGGCTTACCGCACAACATAGAAAACACTTACAGGTTTCACACCCTTTTAGTTTGTGTATGGCAAGATTGTTGTAATGCCTATCAAATTTGAGCATAAAACCTTACAAAAAAAATTAGAGCTCAACTTGGATCTTCCTACAACTCAACAAGAAAGATTCTTGCAGCTTAATCATCTAGATGAAATAAAAAAGGCACCTTTATAGAACACAGAGTTGGTTCAACTACAACGTAATAAATGACATGACTCACATATACATAATAAATAGTTTGTTTCTAGTGACTGGGCACTTCTATATGATTCCCAATTTCAAGAAAATCAAGGTAATCTTACAACTCGTTGGCTTGGTCCCTATGAGGTTGAAAACATTTTTGCTAATGGTATAGTCTAATTGTCTACAATTGACCCTATGCGCTTCAAGTTATTGGTTAATGGCCACAGACTTTGTTTGTACCATAAGCCAACCACTAAGGCTGAGTTCCTATGGCAATTTGATCTTCCTCCTACCGTGGCCAAACCTCCTACAGCTAATGGATCTCCTCTAGCTGAAGACTTTGTTGCAGCCAATGGACCTCCTCCAGTTGAAGAATTTCCTATAGCCAATCAGAGTGGATTTTCACTATGGTCAGCTCTTTGACTCTATTCAACAACAGTCATAATAAAAATTTTTGTTTCCCACAAAAACATCTTTTTCCACAATAAAGCCACCATCACATCATATCCCATCAACTTTTTCTGCCATCTTCACTCACGCGTCCCATCATCATTACACCACATTAATTTTTTCTCAGCACATGACATCCGATCTTTCAAGATTTAGGCATTTACAAGTGATTATTCTCTAGGTACACATTCATTTATTATTTGAATCATTTTTCATTTTATTTGACATTATTATATGTTACATTGTAATTAATTTAGTAATTCATCCAAGTATTACTGTACTTTATAACCAAGCATGTGTAGACACCTGTCACCCTTTTCGTAGGGGGCAGTTCGTTAAGTTGTTTTTTTCCATATTGACCCTTGCTTAAGCTATGCTGTGCAGTCATTTCAATTTAATTAATGTAACAACCCAGATGCATATGAAATTATTTGCTAAGCTATTTTATTTTCAAAAACCCAACTCACATTTCTAGCTCTAGTTTTTCAAATTCTCCTCTGCCATAGTACCCAAAAAACCAAACCGAGAGCTCACCAGCTTTATCTGGCCTAAAGATTAGGCATAATACAGGGTAAGGAACATTAAGGATACAAAGGAAAGAATTGTGAAAATCGGTTGGAAGTTGCAGTGATTTGGACTTTTCTTTAGGCTACAATTTTTTTTTAGTAAAAATGGGTGGGCAACTGATATGCCATGAGCCAGGGAATCACTCATTCCTGTTGTAAGATCAGGAAAGCATCCAAGTCTTTAACCACGTGGTATGGCTTATGTATTTTGTTAGGATATATGGTAACAATGAGGCTGTGACCCTGGAATTCTTGTGCACTTATAGCAATAGGGTTGCTTATGTATAAGGGTTAAGGGTGGAGGCTTCAAAAGCATGAATTGTGGAAACTTCAGGACTTCCCGCTATAGGTGAAGATTTTCCACATGAACATGACGCACAAGTGGCCAGGGCCGAGTTTTCCTTACCCACAAATACTGCATTGGAGTCTAGCAAACATGGGACCAAGAGAACATCTCTTCTAGAAGATTACTCTCAACTGACTATCCATGTTAAAAGGTACATTACTTGTGAAGGATGGTTTTCATACTTGCATGCTACACATTTTAAACTGTTAATTCATTTGTGGCATGTCCGCCTTGTGAATGTGCCCAATTTTCTATATTATTTGTTAAATTTGAGTTCAAAAGAGGTTAGAAAGGGGAAGTTGAATGCAGCTACCCACCATGGGTTGGTAAAACGCTTGGTGGAAAAATATTTATGAGATAAATCTCTAATAACATGGGCTGATTTTATCACCACACCCCATGTACAATTATGAGGAGAATGGCCATAACCTACACTTTAAGAAACATAGGGAAATGCCTCTGATGAGATCACACCTGACAAGGACAAAACTACTATTCCAGAGAAGTTACACAAAATTCCTTCTCCTTCGGGAGCTGAAACAGAGAAAATGGCTTCCGATAATCCAAACCCTAGCCAAGGGGGTAGTAAAACCAAGGATTCTATAGATTTTCAAACTTCCAAAGAAAAATAGAGTGCCCGTAGGAAGGAGAAGGGAAAGGCCAAAATATATGAAGATGTAGGGGAAGAAACTCCTAGTTTACCTAAAAACCCTATTGCTCCTACAACCATTCCTATAAAGAAGTAAAGGACATCACAAAAGTGCCCTACAATGTCTATGGATAATCCTCCACAATGAAGTGTTCGTTTAAGAACACAAAAAGCAAACAAAATAGACTCACCTGCAATGACTAGTTCGTCTCCTAAAAATCCAATTGAGGAGTCTTTGAAGGAACAACCACAAGCAGGGAGCCCACGTGTAGAGTGTTCAGACATGATGGAAACAGATCATGTAGCCAAGAAAATGGACACAGAAGCAGTAAATATAGAAACAAAAGACATGGAGATAGAACACATTGAAGTAACCAATATAACTTCTTCTCAGCAAGAAGATGATCAAGGGAATGATGCCCTAGTTCCAACCCCTAATGATTTAACCATTGATGAACCAGAAGCAGTCAAAACAACAATAAAGTAGGTCACCCCAATACAAAAGAACTAGGTAACACTCCAATCCACCTCCATTGACTATTTTACGCAAATGCAATATGAAAAGTCAATGTGGGAATTGGAAAGGGATAAGTTAAAAAGGGAAAAAGGAAGAAAATAACAAGTACAACTATTGGAGGGCAAGTTAGATTCAATTACAAACTTAATTCCGAAACTAATACAATGCAGACCACCTCCTAGGGTCTATGCACTATCTCTAAAGGAACAATTTCTAATGTTTAAATTAATGAGGGCTCTTAGAAATTTGCACTCAAGCATAGACTCAACACATGAATTTGTGGCTGCATATGAAGAATCACCAGATTGCATTAGGAATTTGTTATGTGAACTCTACTTGCACAATTATGTTGTTCCCTTTGATACAAATTGGAATCCTTTGTTATTTTTTGGTGATATTCACCTATCTGCTATACTCTCTTGGTCCAGCAATGAGATAAATAATGGAGAACAATTAAGGAAATACAGGGGAATCGAACAAACTGTTACACTCCCCTTGTGACTAGAAAGTGGTAGTCCCCATAGATTATACTACAATTAGATGAAGATAGTGTATGGATTGTAGGATTCTACCCACAAAAAAAGGATTTTGGGTAACATGGAAGAAGTATTTGCAGCATTTGAGAGACTCTCCTTAGCTGAGGGAAACATAGAAGCAAAAGGATTGAGACAAAGGTGGGACATATTAACATTGGTACTAAAGAAGGTTGAACGTCACAACCTTATCAACCTACGAGATGAAATGCAAAGAGTCCAATGGTACATACACCTAAAAAGACAACCTTGACCTGAGAGGTGGATCCCTCTTTCCTTTTAGCCTCCTCTTCTCCTGTGGCCACTGTACAACTGTGTTGACAATGAGATAGATGAATAATTGGAGATGAGTCAATGGATTAAGATGGAGCATGCCAATGGATATTACTGGCATGTGGGCACCTCCATGAGTGATGAGACTCAGGAAGGAGATCTCCAAGTACTTGCAAAGATCTAAAATGTTTTAGTGCCTGAGGACCGACATTAGTCTATGTAGGGGGAAGAAATGACGAGGCATATTAATGCCATATTTTAGAATGCCTAGGCTAGGACCTTTTCCCTCCTTTCATCATACTTTTTCAAATACTTTTCACTCATATTTGCTATTATGTGGCATACTGCCACCAGACTCATGTTATGGTTAAGACACTTAAATATGCTATGCTTGGATGAAAATGCTATATTATTTACTTTGGAATTATGATTATGTCTCTTTGAATGAATTAGTTGTTTGAACATGAATTATGTATGTGTATTTTGGTGTTGATTATCATAAATGTCTCTATCCTAACATTTGAAGTGCAGCACATCAATATGGAAACTGTTTCCTTGACCAGGTAAAAGGCGCCCATGCGCTGGATGCTTGACCTGGTCTTGTAGCAGGTCCACACAAAGAAACCTCAAGCGCAACACCAACAAGTGATCTGGGGAGATCAAGGTGGAAGAAGTTGAGAAAAGAATGAGGCAACATAATGAATTCTCTAAAGAAATCTAGGAGAGAGTGGGAAGTTAGATTTGTTGTCAAAAGCAATTATTTCCTCTTTCCTGGACCTATTCTATCTCCAGTTTTATAGTTTCCTTTTATGTTTAATAGGATTGTAATAAAAGCTCCACCTATCTCTATGGTGTGATTAGATAACAGTTAGATATTTTTCCTTCTTTAAATAAATCTCCAATCCTCTGTGAGAAGGGAGGGCCTTATTATAGTTTACATTCTTTTGCTTTATAGTTGTTATGAATCTTGTAATTCACTTTTTCAATCAATAGAAAATGAAGTGTTAATATTTAGTTTAGTATAATTGACTTTGGATACTCACTCAAGGGGGCCCACTTGGTGATGAATTCATGTTAGCTAGTTAGGATCATTTGCATGTAGTTTAATTTTCCTGCATCTTGGTGTCATAATTCTGGTGTTAACACAGTTCCTGGAGCCAAAGCCGCAGGATAGTCCAGTACTTCCTGTAGCCAAAGAGGCATAACTGTTGAAGCATTATAATTGTGTTTTCAAGTCTTTGTATTTCCAAGTTTTAGTATTCCTTCAACACTTGCACTTCTCCATTTCCTTTCCATCATTCTTTACAACTATAAAATAGTTTCCTTTCAAAGCAATTTGTTTCCTATAGCTATATAATAGTTTCCTTTCAAAGCAATTTGTTTCTTCCATCCATAGCGTGGTCTGAGTAAGAATCCTTGGTGCATATACTTTTTTGGCCCGTTTCAAGTAATATGTCGCTAGGTTGATAAATTAAATGAGTTTCTATAAAGGAAGATAGCGGCTCAGTTGGATGTCCAATCCCCAAGTCATGGTAACTGCCTAAGTTTTTGATACCTTAAATAGAACCAATCAAAGGATATGCATGTGTGAAGCAATCCAAGCTGCAAAGTTTAAAAGGGAAATATGAATCATTGAAGATGAGAAAGGATGAAAACATTAATTATTGCATATTGAAGGTGAATGAGCTTGTTTGTGGAATCAGATGTGCTGGTGGAATATTGGATGAGGATGAAATTGTTTCTAATATACTTAGATCCTTGCTTCCTGCTTACAATCACAAGGTTTTTTCTATTAAAGAGGTCAGGACCGTGGTACCAGTAATAAGAAAAACATTGGTTGGTAAGTTATCTGGCTTTGAGATGAGAGAATTTGGTGATAGTCTTCCTAAATTTGAATTTGCATTTAAAGCTACTATTTCTAAGGATAAGAAAAGATATTACCCTGGAGAAAGTTCATCAAAGTATGGATCTAGATATGCATAGGAGATGGAAGAGATTGAGTAAGAAGAGAGAAAGCTTGAAGAACTTGAAGCCCTAATTTTTAATATATTTCCTAAGGGAGCTAGTAAGTATCAAGGAAATGTACATTTGAAATCCTTTTCATGTGATAAGATTGGTCATTTTTCTTCAAGATGTTTAGATAGAGAGATTTTAAGTACAAGCCTAGGAAATTCCAACCTGAATACTAGAAGAAGTGTTATTATTCTGCTAATGAAGGTGTAACTAATGATAAATCTGAAAAGAGTGAAGATGAAATAGTTTATAGCTATCAAATATTATAATCATAGTTTCTTAAATGAGGAAAGAGCCTTGGTTACACATGTTGAAGAAAAGGATGAATGGGCGATAGACGATGGTTGTTCATATCACATGACCAGAGATAAGAGAAAATTTGTGAAGTTGGAGAGGTATGATGGTGGTGTTGTCAGTTTAGGTGAAAATACTCCTTGTATGATCATAGTTAGAGGTTCCATTACAGTTGATGGTAAGAATAACAATTAAATCAATTAGATTTCCACAATCCATTGAATTTAGAGTTGAATTTATGGCTTTGATTGTGTATGTTTTTTAGCATCAACATTTTGAATCACACTCCGTGATCCATCACATTTCCTTATTCCTCTCTTCTCTTATATCTTGATGATGGATCACGGAGTGTGATCCGAAATGTTGATGCTAAAAAACATACACAATCAAAGCCAGAAATTCAACTCTAAAGAATAACAATGATGCTATTTTATATGTTGAAGGTTTAAATCATAATCTTTTGAGTTTTGGACAACTAGTTGACAAAGTTATAATCTACAATTCAAGGATGGAAATTGCAAAATCATTGGAAGTTATGGAGTTGAGATTGCATCAGGAAGAAAGAGAAAATGTAATGTATTTAATTTGAATAGTGCAGAAAATAGATGTCTGATTGCTCAAGTTGATGATAGTTGGTTATGACATAAAAGATATTGTCATGTGAACTTTGATAACACTACTAAAGTATTGAGATATTTACCTAAATTCTTGAAGCCTACTAATGCGATGTGTAAGGAATGTCATTTGGGTAAGCTAACTAAATCTACTTTCAAAAAAAATACTTATTCTTCCAGTGGATTGTTAGATTTGGTACATACTGATTTGCGTGGTCTTTCTAGAACTTGAAGTTATTATGAAGATATGCATTTCATATTATTCATTGATGACTATTAAATGATGATGTGGGTTACATTCTTAAAGGATAAATCTGAAGCTTTTGTCAAATGCAAGATTTTCAAGGATATGGTTGAGAGTGAAATAGGTATGAAGATGAAATGTCTTAGATCTGAATAAGGTAGAAAATTTACATCTGGTAAATTTAATGCATTTTGTGAAGAGAATGGGGTAAAGAGACAAATTTCTACACCGCGGACCCCACAACTGAATGGTATTGCATAGAGAAGAAATAGAACTATCCTAGACACTGCAAGTACCAAGAACAATGATGATTGGGGGAAATGTACCACAAGTCTATTGGAGAGAAGTGGTTAGCACCACAATTTACACATTGAACTAAGTTCAAATCAAGCAAGGCACTCGTAAGACCCCTTATGATCTATGGTATGGTTATGTCCCTACAGTGAAGTATTTTAGAATATTTGGAAGAAAATGTTACATCAAAGAGATGAAGATTTAGGGAAATTTTTATCTTAGATGTGATGAAGCTATCTTTCTTGGTTGTTCTACAAAGAGTAAAGCATACAAGTGTTACAATAATAGGTTAATAAAGATAGTTGAAAGTGCTAATGTTAAAGTGGATAAAAGCTATCAGAAAAAAGATAGATCTTGCAGATATGAATCAAATGGTGAGGAAGTGATACGATGTTAGGATCTAGGACTGTTGCATGTCAATTATAACTTTTTAGCACAATTAAATGAAGGTCTTTAAAATGCAATTAAAATTCTTATATACACATAATAATTAAATAATGATAAATTGAACAGAAGAGAGAAAGACAAGAGAAGACAAAACACAAGTTAATAATAGAGTTTTCCAATTGGCTACATCTCTGGGTCCCTCCAATGAAGTGGTCAATCCTTGATTCTTCTCCATAAAATGGTTACAAGGTCTTCAACGTATTATAAGATTCATGTCTCCTTGGACGATAACAAATAACAAAAGAAAATCCCCCTTTGCACATGCAACAAGCTTGACTACAAGCTCCAAATGCATAAGGACAAAACTCAGTATCAAAGTCCTAATTCCAACTCTAAAATTCTCTCCCAAATTTTCTCCCAAATCACCACTAAAAAACCACTACTCATCTCCCCATTTCGCCCCATTTTTATATACATAAATTTCTAAATATGGAGTAAAACCATTGATTTGAAAAATCACCCATATATTCCATTTACAACATGTAATCTTGAAAATATCCCCTAAATTACATTAAAATCCTCATAGTCTTTTAAAAATAAAACTAACCCCTTAAAATTATGGGCTCTTATAAATTTGAGCTTAACGAAATAAATTTTCGGGTTTATTTTTAAACTTTATGGTTATGGGGTTTTATCTCTTCTTTTCGGATCACCTTAGAAATTAATTGAAATAGAAATTTTCAAAACATATGTGTGAAACTCCTACATGGCAGGTTTGTGGAGAGCATAGTGCAGAATGTGGAGGTTGATCGATTCAATTAAGGTATCAAAAACTAGGCAAGTACCATGACTTAGGGATTGGACATCCGATAGAGAAACTATCCTCCTTTATAGAAACTCATTTAATTTATCAAACCAGGGACATATTAATTGAAATGGGCCATAAAATTATATGCACCAAGGATTCTTACTCAGACCACGCTATGGCTGCAGGAAAAAAATTGCTTTGATAGGAAACTATTCTATAGTTGCAGGAAACAAATTTCTTTGAAAGGAAACTGTTATATAACTGCAAGAAATGAATGATGAAAAGCAAATGCAGAGGTGAAAGTTCTAAAGAAATACTATAAATTGGAAACACAAATACTTGAAAACATAATGATAATGTTTCAATAGTTCTGCCTCTTTGGCTGCAGGAAGTACTAGACTATCTTGCGGCTTTGGCTGCAGGAATTGTGTTAACACCAAAATTACGACACCAAGATGCAGGAAACTTACACTATATGAAAATGATTCTAACTAATTAACACAAATTCCTCACCAAGTGGCTCCCCTTGAGTGAGTATCCAAGCTTAATTACACTAAACTAAAGATCAACAATTCATCTGCTATTGATTGAAAAATGAATTATAAGATTCATAACAACTGTAAAACAAGAGAATGTAAACTATAACTGATAACACCCTCCTTCTCACATAGGAGCGGAGTTTATTTAAAGAAGGAAAAACATCTAACTGCTAACTAATCACACCATAGAGATTGGAAGAGCTTTTATTATAATTTTATCAAATATAAAGGGAAACTATAAAACTAGAGATAAAATAGGTCCAGGAAAGAGGAAAGAACTATTTTTGACAAAAAATATGACTTCCCACTCTCTCCTAGATTTATTTAAAGAATTTATTATGTTGCCTCATTCTTTTCTTGACTGCTGCCACCTTGATCACCCCGGATCCAGTTTCTGGTGTTACACTCGATGTTCCTCCGTATGAACCTGCTGCAAGATTGGGTCGAGCATCTAGCACATGGCCACATTTTACCTGGTCAAGGTGATTGTTTCTATATTGATGCATTGTACTTCAGATGTTAGGATAGATACATTAATGATAATCAACCCAAAATACGCATGCATAATTCATGTTCAAACAACTAATTCATTCAAAGAGACATAATCATATTTACAAAGTAAATAACATAGCATATTCATCCAAGCATAGCATATTAAAGTGTCTGAACCATAGAAATAGGTCTGGTGGTAGCATGCCACATAATAGAAAATATGAGTATAAAGTATTTGATAAAGTATGATAAAATCAAGAAAAATGGTCCTAGCAAAATCTATCCTAGGGTATCTAAAATATGGGACTAATATGCCTCATCATTCTTCCCCCTATGAAGATTAATGTCGACCCTTAGGAACTAAAACATTTTGGATCTTTGCAAGTACCTGAAGACCCCCTTCTCGAGTCTCGCCACTCATGGAGGTGCCCACACGCCAGTAGTATCCATTGGTGTGCTCCATCTTAATACATAGAATCATCTCCAATTGTTCATCTACCTCATTGTTGACACAACTGTATAGTGGCCACAGGTGAAGAGGAGGCTGAAAGGAAAGAGGGAGCCACCTCTTAGGTCGAGGTTGCCTTTCCAGGTGGATGTACCACTGGAATCTTTGCATTGTAGCTTGTAAGTTGATGAGGCTATGAGGTTCAGCCTTCTTTAGTGCCAATGTTAACATATCCCACCTTTGTCTCAACCCTTCTGCTTTGTTTCCATATGCTAATGAGAGTTTCTCAAATGCTGCAAATACTTCTTCCCTGTTTCCTAGAATCCTTTTTTTGTGGGTGGAGTTCTGCAATGCATAAACTATCTCCATCCAATCACAGTATAACCTACATGTACTACCACTTTTTAGTCACAAGGGGAGTGTAACAATTTGCTCAATTCCCTTGTATTTACTTAATTGTTCTCCATAGTTTATCTCATTGTTGGACCAAGAAAGCAGAGAAGATATGTGAATATCACCAAAAAATAACAAGGGGTTCTAATTTATATCAAAGGGAACAACATAATTGTGAAAGTAGAGTTCACATAAAAAATTCAGATAATGAGGAGGAAGAGATTCAACAGATGCAGAAGGGAAGAAAAGAGTAAAAATGGAGAAAAATGAGTCTCCAATTTCAAAACATCATATTGAGATATCGTCTGATAGGGATTACAATGAGAATGCTGATGGTATGGAAACAGAGGATGAAAGTTCTAGTGAAGAGAGAAATAAGAGTACTAAATACGAAGGGAAGCTGGGGAAGATGGAAAGCAAGAGGAAGATAGCTATTAAATTGCCAGCTCAGAAAGAAGAGGATTGTTCAGGTAAGGGCTTTAGGAGGTCTAAAAGAGGGAAACAGTTTGAGGAGGAGATCCACGAGGAGAGGTAGCACAGTCAGAACATAATGCTAGAGGAGAGTGATGAAAAAGAGGAGAAACATGGGAGAGAGAATGAGGAATATGTTCAGAAATAAGGGTTTGAGGAGTACGGGGCTGAACATTACACTTGCAAAATCACTGGTAAAAACAAGGAAGTTGTTTGGAGAAATTTTGATACTATCTCTGCTAAAATGGGGATTAAGAGAGAAATGATTAAGACTTTGGTTAAGGAGAACAAGGAGGCTTGAATCCAAATGGAGGAGTTAATTGATCCCTCTTTAGTGATTCTTAGTGACAATGCAAGGGAGGATCCTAAAATGGATGTGTTGAACAATGCTAAAAATAGTGTCATTGATAGTTACAGAACGACAAAATGGACTTTCTTTGAAATCTACGAGCTGAAAAAGATAATGGACAGGCTGGAGAAAGATAACATCAAAAACAATAATAGGAACATAAAGGAGGATAGGGAGCTGGATAACAGAGTGAAAGAGTTGAGTAAGAGGGTACAAAGTATTGAGGATTCATTGGTTGAAATTGTTGAACAAAGCTACAATATCCTAAAAGCATTAAATGATAACATTAAGGTGCTTATTGCCAAAATTGAAGAACAAAGAAGTAGCAAGGAGGATCAGTCATCGAGCTGTGCTAGGGATAAATCACCTAAATAGGGATCAAGGAAGAGGACAAGAGCCACCACAAAGAAGATGGACAACTAGGAAGCTCATAAAGATCTGTCTGATTTGAAAGAGGCTGCAAGTAGAATGACTGAGTTGGAGTATCGTGCTGGTGAGATTCTCAGAGAAATTGCCTGAATTGTGTTCCTAGCTCTTTTGCTTGGTCTTTTTGGTTCTGTCCCTGGCTTTAGGATCTCTATGGGACTGTTTTGTTTGGCTGGGGTTTTCCTGTTCCATTTATGTTGCTGTTAATTGTTACTATGTTTATGGTTTATTTTTAGCTCTGTAGGGTTTCAGGAACTCATCAAAACTTGTTTTCCTTAATCAAAAACAAATTCCTAATGCAATCTGGTGATTTTTCATATCTGACCTCAAATTCCTGTGGTGAGTCTATGCTTGTGTGCAAATCTCTAAGAACCCTCATTAATTTAAACATTAGAAATTGTTCCTTTAGAGATAGTGCATAGACCCTAGGAGGTGGTCTTCATTCTATTAGTTGTAGAATTAAGTTTGTAACTGAATCTAACTTGCCCTGCAAAAGTTGTACTTTTTGTTGTTTTCTTCCTATTTCCCTTTTTAACTTATCCCTTTCCAATTCCCACATTGACTTTTCATATTACATTTGCATAAAATAGTCAATGGAGATGGATTGGAGTGTTACCTGGTTCTTTCGTATTGGAGTGACCTGCTCTGTTGCTGATGTGACTGCTTTTGGTTCATCAATGGTTAAATCATCTGGGGTTGGAGCTAGGCATCATTCCCTTGATCATCTTCTTTCTGAGAAGAAGGTATATTGGCTACTTCAGTGTGTTCTACCTCCATGCATGTTGTCTCTATATTTACTGCTTTTGTGTCCATTTCCTTGGCTGCAAGATCTGTTTCCATCATGTTCAGACACTCTGCACATGGGCACCCTGCTTGTGGTTGTTCCTTCAAAGACTCCCCAATTAGATTTTTAGGAGACAAACCAGTCATTGCAAGTGAGTCCGTTTTGTCTGCTTATTGTGTGCTCAAACAAACTCTTCATCATGGAGGATTATCCATAGACACTGCAGGGCACTTTTGTTATGTCCTTTGCTTCTTTATAGGAATGGATTTAGTAGAAATAGGGTTTTTAGGTAAACCAGGAGTTTCTTCCCATGCAAATTCAGCTATTTTGGCCTTGCCCTTATCTTTCCTATGGGCACTCTATTTTTCTTTGAAAGTCTACAAATATGTAGAATCCTCAATTTTAGCACCCCCTTGTCTAGGGTTTGGATTAGTGGAATCCATTTTCTCTATTTTAGCTCTCAAAGGAGAAGGAATTTCATGTAACTTCTCAGGAATCATAGTGTCATCATTTTTAGGTATGGCCTCATCAGGGACATTTCTCTATATTTCTTGATTTATAGGTTGTGGCCCTTCTCCCTGTAACTGTACATGGGGTACGGTGATAAAATCATCCTAGGTCATAGGAGAGATATCTCATAAAGATCTCTCCACCAAGAGTTTTACCAACCCATGGTGGGTAGCTACATTCAACTTCCCCTTTTTAAAATCTTTTGAACTCAATTTTAACAAAGTATAGAAATTGGGCACATTCACAAGGCTGCCATGCCGCAAATGGCTCAACAATTTACAATGTGGAGCATGCAAGTATGAAAACCATCCTTCACAAGTAATATACCTTATAACATGGATAGCCAGCCAATAGTAATCTTCAGGAAGAGATGTTCTCTTGGTCCCCTCTTTGCTAGACTCTAATGCAACGTCTGTGGGAAAGGATAACTCAGCCCTGGCTGCTAGTGCATCATGTTCATGTGGAAAAGATTCACCTATGGTGGGAAGTCCTAAAACTTCCGCAATCCGTGCTTCCAAAGCCTCCACCCTTAACCCTTTTACATAGGAAAACCCATTTCTCTAAGTGCACAAGAATTCCAAGGTGACAACTTCGTCATAACCACATAGCCTGATGAAGTATGTAAGCTAGCCCACATGGTTAAATACTTGGATGTTGGCTTGGTCCTGCAATAGGGATGAGTGATCCCCTGGTTCAAGGTGTATAGGTTTCCCACCCATTTTACTAAGAAATTCTATAGCCCAAAGAAAAGTACAAATCACTGTAACTTCCACTGCAACTTCCAACTGCCTTTCACAATTCTACCCTCTATATCCTTAATGTTCCTTACCCTGTATTTCACCTAATTTTCAGGCCAGATAAAGATGGTGAGTTCTCAGTTTGTTTTTCTGGGTACTATGACAGATGAAATTTGAAAAAAATAGAGTTGGAAAATGTGAGTTGGGTTTTTGAAAACAAAAGTCTTATGAGAAGATTTTGTATGCAGGTTGTCACATCAATTAAATCAAAATGACTGCACAACATATCCTAAGCGAAGGTCATTATGGAAAAACATAATTTAATGAACTGCCCCCTACAAAAAAGGTGATAGGTGTCCACACATGCTTGGTTATAAAGTACAATATTACTCAGATGAATCACTAAATTAATTACAATGTAACGTATAATAATGTCAAATGAAATGAAAAACATTTCAAACAATAAATGAATGCATACCTGGAGAATAATCACTTGTAAATGCCTAAATCTAGAAATATTGGATGACGTGTGTTGAGAAAAAGTTAATGAGTGGAACAATAATGATGGGACGCGTGAGTGAAGATGGCAGAAAAAGTTGATGGAGTCTGTGACCATTAACCAATAACTTGAAACACACATGGTTGATTGTAGAAAACTGGACTGCACTATTAGAAAAAATTTATCAATCTCATAGATACCAAGCCAACGAGTTGTAAGCTTACCTTGATTTTATTGAAATTGGGAATTATATAGAAGTGCCTAGTCACCTGCACAAACCGTTTATTGTGTATATGTGAGTCATGCCATTTCTTTCATTGCAGTTGAACTATCTCTGTGTTCTGTAAAGCTACCTTTCTAATTTCATCCAGATGATTAAGCTGCAGGAGTAGTTCTCTTTGAGTTGCAGGAAGATCCAAGTTGAGCTATAATGTTGTTTGTAAGGTTTTATGCTCAAATTTGATAGGCATTACTATAGTCTTTCCATACACCAACTCAAAGGGTGTGAAACCTGTAGGTATTTTCCATGTTGTGCGGTAAGCCCACACAAATTATTGCAATCTACTACTCCAGTCTTTTTTGTGTAACTGAACTGTCTTAGTCAGGATAGCTTCAATCTCTCTGTTTGTGATCTCTGCCTAACCATTCACCTGGGGATGATATGGACTAGATTTACTGTGGTGAATGTTGTATTCCTCCATAAGTGCAGTGATCAGAGTAGACGTGAACTAAGCCCCTTGATCAGTGACGAGTTCTTGTGGAACACCATACCTGGTAAATATTTCCTCATATAAAAACTATGCAACCTTGTTATCCCAAGCATGCTTCATAGCCCACACTTCCACCCATTTAGTGACATAGTCAGTGCAAACCAAAATGTAAGAGTTTTCATTTGATGGAGGATTAATTGGTCCTACAAAATATAACCCCCATTTATCAAATGGAGTGACTATTACCTGAGGGAATAGAGGCATTTCATGTGACTTAGTGGGTCATCCCATTCGCTGACATCGATCATACTTGTGGGTGTAATTGGCTGCATCGTTATATAGAGTTGGCATGTAATAACTAGTAGTGAGTATCTTCATGGGTGTCTATTTTGCTACAAAATGGATACCACAAGGTTCATCATGGCAGGCATGGAGGATATCATATGTATCATCCTTGTGAATTCACCTTCACAGAATCTGATCGGGTCCAGTGTAGAAGAGACAATCATCCAACCAAGAAAAATTAAAGGTTTTCTCAAATAGGTACCTCTTTTTCTTGGAAGAAAAACGTGGTGGTACCTTTTGAGCAACCAGATAATTGGCGATGTCAGCATACCAGGGTGTATGAGATGAAATATAGAAAACAAGTGGTCATCTGGAAAGCTGTCATTAATAACATCTGGGTCATCAGTATTCTGTAATCGGGAGAGGAAATCAACAACTACATTTGTTTTTCCCAATTTATCCACTATCATGATGTCAAACTCTTGTAGCAGCAGGAGCCATCGGGAAAGCCTTCTTGTGATAGCAGGATTTTTTACCAAATACTTGATGACTGCATGATTAGTATGCACAAATATTGGGTAACCGGTTATGTAGTAGTGAAACTTGTTCAGTGCATAAATAACAACCAGAAGTTATTTCTCCGTGACTGTGTAGTTTAGCTCTGCACCCTACAAATTTTTTCTTATGAAGTAGATATCATGTTCTACATGCCCTTATTTCTATCCTAGGACAGCGCCTACAACATGGTCAGATGCATCAGTGTGTATATGGAATGAAAATTCCCAATTAGGCCCTTGGAGAATGGGTGCCTGAGTAAGAACAGTCTTGAGATGCAGGAAGGATTCTTCACAGGATGCTGTCCATAAAAAGTGAATCCTTAGTGAGTAGGGAATACATGGGCCCTGCTAGTTTGCTGAAGTCCTTAACAAACTGTCGATAATAACCAGCATGCACTTGAAATCTATGAACATCCTTCTACTTGACTAGTGTAGGCAGGTTCACGATGACTTCAATTTTAGTAGGATCCACCTGTATGCCTTTAACAGAAATGTAATGACCTAACACAACACCTTCCTACATCATTATAAAACATTTATCACTGTTGAGGGACAGATTATGCTCCTCACACTTGGTAATAAACTTTCACAATTTGACTAATGCCTCCTCATAGGTTTCCCCATAAGTTGTGAAGTCATCCATGTATATTTCCATGCAATCATGTGAGATATCAGTATAAATGTTGATAAACTCTCGCTGGAAAGTAGCTGGAGAATTACAGAGGCCAAAAGGAAGTACAAAGTAGAAAAATTTTCTCCAAGGGAAAGTGAATGTGGTTGTCTCCTTATCTTCAGGAAGGATCTTGATCTAGTTATAGCCACTAATCCATCTAGGAAAGAAAAATAATGCTTCCCTGCTAAGGAATCAAGGACTTGGTCAATAAATGACATGGGAAAATGGTCCTTCTTGGTGGCATTGTTAAGTTACCTATAGTCGACACATATTCACCACTTTCCTCCTTTTTTGGGAACAATGACCAAAGGTGAGATCCATTGACTATCAGAAATTGGGTAGATGAAACTAACATTAAGAAGTTTTTGCAACTTTGTTTTAACTATCTCTCTTAGCACAGGGTTTATACACCTCTAGAATTGCCTGACAGGCATTTCATCCTCTTTTAGGAAGATCCTATGAGTACATAGTTTAGGGTCCAAGCCCTTCATATCTGAATAGTCCCAGGAAAAGGCTGTGGTATGGCCTTTCAATAGTTTAGCCAAATATGTTTGTTGATGGTTGGTAAGTTTGCTATTAATATACAAGCAATGGTTAGGGGAAACTTCCAACTATTTTGTGAGTTCTACCTTAGAAGCATCCGTTAATGGAGGCGCTTGGACCTCATGGGGTAGAAATTAGTGGTAGAGTTTCTTGGCTGTAGGAGATGGAGGTAAGCTGTAATCAGAGTACAAATCTTGCAGAGAACAATTATGGGGGCTGAGACAGTTAATGAAGTCTGAATTTGGGCCATGCTGGTTATGCATAATGTTGGTGATTATGGTGTCTTCCTCCTATAGCTACAGGAAGGGATCCCTGTTTAACATCATGAGCTGGGCTAGTGAGTTGATGACCTCATCTTCCTTCTTAATGTTAGGTCAAATTGGTGAGGCTAAATCCATTTGGGGTTGTGCTGGCAGGTATAAGGATAATGTCTTAGTATGCTGACCATTAGAAATGGTCATACCGCCTGAGTGACATCCTATAAAGGCATCAACAGTGGCCAGCCAAGGTCAACAAATTATTATGGGGTAGCCTCCTAAGGTGGCCTTCGGTGAGAGTATCCTAAAGTCTACGTGATAAGACTAGGTTTTAAGGTTAACAACTATATCCTCCACTACCCTATCGGGTTTGACTATAGGACTGTCTGCAAGCTATAGGACAGTGGGTATTTCCTAGAGATTAGTGATTCTGAGTTACTGCATGATGTCCTTGGTCATTACATTTATGGAAGCTCCTAAGTATATCAAAGAATTTTTTATGGTTGTACCATTGATGATAAATTCAACAACCGGGCTACCTGGGTCAGAATACTTGGGAATCACTATTTTGCCGAGCATGATATCAACAATTTTCTCTAGGACATGAACTATCTAGGGATCCTTCCACTTACGACCAAGATTTTTAAATCAGGCCTCTTTGATAAACTTTCCATACATGGGAACATCCTTTATTGCTTGAAAAAGAAGAATCTGAACATTAATGTTCTGTAGTTAGTCGAGGATGTCAAAGGCTACATCATGCGTATGTTTAGAATTATCATTCTACAACCTTTGTAGAAAGGGAGGTGAAGCTGGATGGACTTTTTATGTCAATATTGTTGGGCCTAGTGGAGTGAGCTATAGAGTAGTTTTAGGTATGAAATCTTCTGGAGTTACTTCAGTTATAATAGGAGGTTTTTCCAGAGTAGTCCCTGAATGTAAATGAATGTCATTGATTGCGTAGGAAGAGTATTGGTTTGGGTCAACAAAATAGAAATTTAGATGAGGTGTTGGTGGCTTATTATTAGGATTCGGTTGAGGCTGGGAAGGAAGTTAAGTAGGCTTAGGAGGCACTATAGTGGCTACAAGAGGTGGCAGAAGTGCTTTCTGTTGGGGCTGTTGTGGTGGCTGTAGGAGTCCCTGTTGCTGGTTTGGCCATTGCTGACCTCCCTGCCACTGAGGATTTTGCTGCCAATTTCCTTATGGAGGTTTCCATTTCCCTTAGGGTTGTTTCCAATTCCCTTGGGGTTTTTTCCATTGAGGACTTGGGTAGGGTTGCCAATGAGGTTGCAGATTATTCCAAGGAGGGTATTGATTATTCACGGGTGGTTTCCATTGACTACTATAAACCATCAAAATTAAGAGGGTCCTGAGGCATACCTTATATTTGAGCCCATGGTCTCTATTGTGAAACAAAGAACACTTTCTCATCATGTCCTTCAATTGGCTTGTAATCAATGGGTAGCTGTGCAGTCTCCATGTTAGCAACCAACTTGCAATGACAATCTCTCTTCTTCTGTCTACAATGTGGAAATAATTTTGCCAGAATAGCTTTGGCCTCCTCATGCTTCTTTTTTTCCTGCATTGTGTCCAACTGGGTGGCCATGTTATTGATAATGACCCACTTGAAGTCAGACAACAAATGTGTGATTTTTGTCTGAGAGGCCCCAGTGCCATTAGTTTTGCCTGCTGTGGACCTATATCCTCTGCCCTTCTTGGCCACAAATCTTGAGTAATTGAGGCTAATTTTCTTGATATCACCCCATGAAGATTGGGTGATATCTCCCCCGGACATAAGATCCAAGGCTTTAGTGCATCCTTCATTTATACCCCGTAAAAAGAGAAGTTTTTGGGACTCCTCATTGAGTTGGTGATGAGTATTTTTCTGCAAGCTAAACAAGAATCTTGACACATAAGCCTCTAGACTTTCATCCTCCTTTTGTGTCATCTTGAAGATATCATCCCCTCTCATATCATTTCCCCTGCAGTACTCTTTATAATTTGTCAAGAATGCTACCTCCATTTCTTCTCAATCCTGGACAATGTCCTGACCTAAGCCCATAAACTATCTTAATGCAGACTCCTTGAGAGTTGCAGGAAACAATTTGAGCATATGGGAATCCATGGTGTAGTCGTAACTACGACAAAGGATATCAAACTCAAAGAGAAAGGTATCTAGATCTCTAGTCACTAGGCCATAGAAATTAGGAAGTGATGAAGAGGGAATATTCTTGAGGTTGTGATTATCATGCTAGTTAGTAATAGGAAATGGAAAGGTAGGAGGGTTTTCCATCCCGGGTGGACGCTAAGGGAGTTCTTGCAGTTGGTAAATGACTAGAGGCATTGATTTTCTTCTTGATTGTCTAGGTATTGGATTTTGAGATTGGCCAAGGCTTCTGCAAGTGGATTAAACTCAAGCTCACCTTCTAGAAGGTGAAATTTCAGTGGATCACCTTCTGTAGATGATGACGACGATGAGGATATATGAAGTTTTATAATTGCATCCACAAACTGATGCTCCTCTTCATCTTCTTCTTGGACTAAGATATCTCCTAAATGGTTGTTGGGGTAGTTTGGTAAGTACCTTCCTAGAGTGTATCTTTTTCTTCTATGCATACATATAAATGAAAGATTGCGGTGGTGGAGTGAAAGACTTTTTGATAGAAAACTCTATTTAAAAAGGATGTACATGCTTGAATTGAATTCTACAAATGGCTAAGTAAAAGAACTTGGTCGACACTGTCCCCAGGAATGGTTCCAAAAATGATCTATTAAGGTATAAAAAACTAGGCAAGTACCATGACTCAGGGATTGGACATACGACCGAGCAACTATCTTCCTTTATAGAAACTCATTTAATTTATCAACCCAGGGATATATTACTTGAAACGGGCCAACAAATTATATGCACCAAGGATTCTTACTCAGACCACGCTATGGCTACATGACACAAATTGCTTTGAAAGGAAACTATTCTATAGCTGCAGGAAACAAATTGCTTTGAAAGGAAACTATTCTATAACTGCAAGAAACAAATGCTGAAAAGGTAATGCAGGGGTGAAAGTGCTGAAGGGATAATATAACTTGGAAACACTAAGACTTAAAAACACAATTATAATGTTTCAACAGTTCTGCCTCTTTGGCTACAAGAAGTACTGGACTATCCTGCAGCTTTGGCTGGAGGAACCGTGTTAACACCAGAATTACGACACCAAGATGCAAGAAACTTACACTATATGCAAATGATTCTAACTAATTAATGTTAGGAATAAGGTGTCTCAACCTTGGATAATTCCTATTCTTATTATTTTTTTTGTAAAATGTATTTCTTGCAAATAATGTTGATGTGTCGGCATCTTGAATTGTGTGTAAGGAGATCATGCCTAAAACGGTTATGATGGATTCCTATGACACGTAAGAGCTATGTCAGGAAGATTCAATGACAGGTGAAGACATGTGGCAACTGATAAATTTGAGTACTGTACACTCTTCCCCAATCGTGGGGTTCCCGAAAATTTTTTTGGGTTTCCTATTTTCTCGGAGAATGGTAAAACCCTAATACGGTTATCTTTTGGAGTAGCCCTAAAAAGTGAAGCGCATGATATAAGCATTTGTTAGGGTTGCAAAGAGATGAGATGCGAGTGTATTGTTGGAACGGTTTATGCTGCCGTGATTTGTCTTCAAGGGTTTGGAAATCTTATGAAAGAACTTGCATTGCAAGTGTATTGTAGCTGTAATAGTTTTGATCAATACATTGTGTAGGTTTTGGAGTGCTGGGGTTTTTTACCAAAAGGTTTTCCCCAGGGTATATCATTGTGTCATTCTCTATTTTCTGTATGCATGGTATGTGGTTGCAATATCTTTGTTAAAGTAGTTAACAAATTTGTAATTGTAAGGATTTAAAATAATTTGCACAATACTTTCCTATAGAGATTAGCGTAGGAAGCTGTTTCCGCACCTGAGTTTCCTTACAATTAACACATATTCTTCACCAAGTGGGCCCCCTTGAGTGAGTATCCAAACTCAATTTCACTGAACTGAAGATCAACAATTCATATTCTATTGATTGAAAAATGAATTACAAGATTCATAACAACTGTAAAACAACAAAATGTAAACTATAACTGATAACACCCTCCTTCTTACGCAGGAGCAGGGCTTTATTTAAAGAAGGAAAAACATTTAACTAGTAACTAATCATGCCATAGTAATAGGGGGAGCTTTTATTACAATTTTATCAAACATAAAGGAAAACTATAAAACTGAAGATAAAATAGGTCCAGGAAAGAGGAAAAAACTATTTTTGACATGTCTAACTTCCCACTCTCTCCTATATTTATTTAGAGAATTTATTATGTTGCCTTACTATTTTATTGACTGCTATCACCTTGATCACCCTAGATCCACTTGCTGGTGTTGCACTCAATGTTTCTCTGTGTGTACTTGTTGCAAGAACGGGTTGAACGTCCAACGCATGGGCACATTTTACCTAGTCAAGGCTACAATTACTATATTGATGCGCTGCACTTCAGATGTTAGGATAGAGACATTTGTGATAATCAACCCAAAATATGCATGCATCATTCATGTTCAAACAACTAATTCATTCAAAGAGACATAATCATATTTCCAAAGTAAATAACATAACATATTCATCCAAGCATAGCATATTTAAGTGTCTTAACCATAGCAATAGATCTAGTGGAAACATGCTACATAATAGAAAATATGAGTATAAAGTATTTGAGAAAGTATGATAAAAATAGGAAAAAGGGTCCTAGAAAAATCTATCCTAGGGTATCTAAAATATGGCATTAATATGCCTCATTAGAGGTCATGGGTTTGAAACCTTTTTCCATGTGCCTTTATTATTTAAAGTTTAAGCAGTTATTTTTAACATTTAAATAAGGACGGAGCCCATTATATGTCAATGGTAAGGTTTGGCACATTGGTTTACATGGAGAATGGTGAGAGTAGAGTTGAGGATTCATATTGTCTAGCTACCATTTTGACCAAACACCTGTTAAAGTCAAACAATGGCTGGTCAAAACCTATCTAGTCAACAAACGTGATACATGGAAATTTATAACTTATTGAAGAGATGACATGTATCAAACACAGATTGGGACAATTGTGCATTATTCCATGTCACCTTAGCTTCCACGTCACTTTCCATGTCAACATCCATTCTAACTATACTTGCTAACATAATCAATTCAACCTTTTTCTTTTGTAACTTTGACTGCCCATAACTTGCACATACAGATTCCAACCGACTCTGTTCAAGTTGCGTTGGGTACATTTTTCCAAGATATTTGACATGGTGTTGATTTATGGAGCATTTTAAGCACTTCAATTTTTGGTGAAAATCCACTTGGATCAGGAAGACAATAAGGAAATGCAAGCACATAATCAATATTAGAATCATAACAATTTAGAAGATCAAGATAAAGTAGTTGCAAATGAGGAAGAATTGGAGATACAAGAGTTAGCTACAAATTTAAATATGAAGACTCCAAGGTATGTAAGGTTAAATCATTTTCAAAATAAGATTAGTGGTGATAGGAATCAAGGTGTTCAGACTAGAAGAAGACTTTCTAGAAATAGAGATGAAATATGTTTGATTTGTAAGATTCAACCAAAGGATGTTGATGAAGAATGTAAATATGAAAGTTGGGTTAAACCTATGGAAGAAGAATTGGAACAAATTGAAAAGAAAAAAATACGGATCCTAGTTCCCAGACCTAAGGATAAGAATGCAATCAGAACTAAATGGGTATTCAGAAACAAATTGAATGAAGATGGTGAAGTGGTTTAGAATAAAGGGAGACTTTTTTGTAAGGGATAATCATAGATGAAAGACATTGAATTTGAGGAGAAATTTTCTCCTTTTTCTAGAATTGAATTTGTTAGAATGTTTCTTGCATATGATACTTACAAAGATTTCAAGGTGTATTATATGGATGTTAAATTTGCATATTTAAATGGTGAATTGGAAGATGAAGTTTATGTTGAGAATCTTGATGGATTTCATTTGACTGATCAGAATGATATGGTTTTTCCATTCAAGAAATCATTGTATGGATTGAAATAAGCCCCTAGAGTGTGGTATGCAAGATTGGATAAGTATCTTTTAACAATTAGATTCAATAAAGGTATTGATTGTTAGGATTGATGAACATCAATACAACCAAGAACACCTGCATGCAAAGACTATTATGAGACAGAAGCAAAAGACAGAGAGGCAGAAGAATCTATGGCGGCCGATAGGCCAGAGACTGCAAATGCATGTTGACAGAAATTATGTTCTATATTCAACAATGACATGATTTACAAACTCCTTATCGAAATACAAAGAGGTGATTCCTTATAAAGGAATACCGAAACCCTAAAAGGGAAACTACAAGAAATAAAAACTGCCTAAGGTTAGCTGAAGCAAACTAGATTGAATAGGGAAGTTACTAATTAGATCATAATGATTTAAATTAGTAACCCGATAGACTATTACTCTAACACCCCCCCTTAAGATAAGCTTAGGGAGAAGCCAAACCTAGGAAACTACTGCAGAAAGCA
>MU224887.1:838766-855917 GCA_018584345.1 Thuja plicata
TTTGGGTTCTCTTTCATTTTGGCCGCCATAGCTGTCTGATCCTTCTCTCTTCTGTCTGTTTCATTCTGTGTAATAGTCTTTGCATGCAGGTGATCTTGGTTGCATTGCGTTTTAGCAATCTCAACATAAATATATTAAAATAGAATAGTGTTGGGAAAATCTGTCTCAACTTTGCAGTCACAAGCGAAAACTATTTTTAGATTGCATAAAACTTTGAACTCAATTTTGAAGGCCTTAGAGCATCTGAAACAGGTCAAAACTTGTCTAGGACAATGCTATGTAGTCCTAATTATAGAGTGCTTCAGTTAGGGAGGTTTACAAAAAATGGTTTTAATATAAAATCGGGTATACAGTTCAAAAGTTATAGCCTCTCGAAGTTGGGTCTCTTGAAATGGGAAAACTAAAAATGTGTTGGACACATAAATTAGTGGTAAAAGGGAGTTACATGTGTTGGTGTGTGTATTGATGCATCACCAGTCATCTTATATTGGAGATACGATGGGCACCACTTTATTAGGTGGTTTCAGCCCATGGTTTTACAATATCGTTTGATGATTTCTTATATTATATGTCCTATATAGTAGGTGCATGAGATGGAGGTTTTGTGTAAGATTCTTATAGCTTTCAAGTTGCCTCTGGATCTCTGGTTGGTGATAATCCTAAGAGAATCTTGCTCTGCAAGTATATTGTAATTTATTATTGATTGTGGAATAATATATTGGGCTACTTTTGGAGTGTGGGTTTTTTCTCCTGAAAGGGTTTTTTTCACGTAAATCTGTGTTGTACTGTCCATGTTATTTATCTTTATGTTTATTATTGTTAAGTTTCTATAATAGTTGAAAAGAGCTGAAAATTGTTTTACACTATCCTCTCTAGAGATTAGCTTATGAAGTTGTCCTGCTACTTAACTTCTTTACAAGTGGCGTCAGAGCTTGATCACATTTGGTTTCAATTGTGGGTTGTTGGATTTTTTGAGCTAATCCAAATTTGTTGGGAGCTTGTATAAAAGATACTTTGTGATCTTGTTGTAGGAATTTCAAATGGCTAGTTCATCAGGGAGACTAAAGGTGGAGATGTTTTCTGGAAATAAGTTTAAAATGTGGAAGCTAAAGATGAAGGATCTACTAATAGATCGAGAACTGTGGGAGGATATTGACGAGGATGTCATAAACCCAAAAAATCTACAGGAGGATGTTAAATATATTGTTATGGATCATAAAGCCAATGGTCTAATTAGATTATGCCTTACACATTCTATTTTAATTAATGTCCGTGAATATTCCTCTGCAAAGAGCACATGGAAGAATCTTGGTGAAATGTATCTGTGGGAGGTTGTTGATGAGGTTATCATAAAACTAATAGATCAAGATGAGGATACTAAGTATGTTGTGAAAGGACCATAAAGGAAAGGGTCTAATCATATTGTGCCTTATAGATTTTATTTTAATCAATTTCCTCGAAGATTCCTTTGTAAAGAGCCTATGGAAGAAGCTTGGTGAAATGTATCATATGAAATATTTTGTAAATAATATTTTCTTAAGGAAGAATCTATATTTCTTGAGAATGGAGGAGGGTGGAAAAATTACAAACTACCTGGAAGAATTCAATATGTTGGTTTCCAAGTTGTCATCTGTTGGTGTCAAGATGGATGAGGAAGATAAATGTCAGATCCTTCTTTGTTCTTTTCCCAATTCATGGGATTTACTTATTATGGCCATTGGAAGTACTTCTATCATTTTGAGGATGGAAGGTGTGGTGGGTTATTTTATTTCTGAAGAGATGAGAAGGAAGGTATCCATCAATACCAAGGAATCTGTAGTTACCCGTGGAAGACCTAAGGAAAAAGACAAGAATGAGAAGTGTAAGAAATACAAATCCAGAGGGAGATCCAAATCTCCTGGAAAGTCCAAAGTTATTTGCCAAAATTGGAGTAAGCCTAGACACATCCATAAGGAATACAAATAAGAGAAGAAAAAGAAAAATAAGAAAGTCAATTTTGATTCCGAGTCTGAGAAGGAAGATGTTGATGGGTTCATTTTTGCTTTGGCCATTGCCTGCGATGATGCTTAGTTGATTGAATCATGTGTAATTTTTTTGTATGACCTCTAATATAGATCATTTTTCTGAATATGAATAATTTGATGGAGGAAATGTGTACTTGGCCAATAATTATCATTTAAATATTGTTGGCCGTGGTAAAGTTAAAATTAGGTTTCTTGATGGTAGGATAAGAAATATTAATGGTGTGTTAGATCTTCTTGGTATAAGACAAAATTTGTTGTTTGTGAGCAAACTGATAGATTTGGGTATCCAGATAGTCTTTTTTTATGCATGTTGTAAAATGATGAGAGGTGCTATGGTAGTTGCTAGAGGTGTCAGAATAGGCACTTTGTATAAGCTGGATGCATATACTGCTGAGTGTAATAGTACTTTTGTGAAGACAACATATGTGGATACTTCATTAGAAAAGGTGAGGGTTTCACCCATAGTAGATGGTAATGGATTTTGGGTACCTAAGGGTTATTTTTCTTCTAAATCAAAGTTACATGCAAATAAGACTATGTTATGGAATGAGAGACTTGGCCACATTAGAGAGAAGGGTCTTAGGACCTTGAAAAAGAAGAACCTGGTAGAAGGTTTAAACAATTATAATCTTGAATTTAATTTTTGTGCACATTACATTTATGGAAAAAAAAACCACGTTCAATTTTAATCAAGTTCACATAAATCTTGTGGTGTGTTGGATCTTATTCATTATGATGTGTTTGGTCCTGTAGACGTTCCTTCCAATAAAAAATCCACATATTATGTTTCATTTATTGATGATTATAATAAAAGGACATGTGTATATTTTATAAACAGTAAATCTGATGTTTTCTATAAAGTTAAAGAATTTTAAGAAATGGTAGGATTGTAGACGAAGGAAAACAAAATGTTTGAGAATCGATAACGACGATGAATTTTTATCCAATGATTTTGATAGATTTTTTAAAGATTGTTGGATTCATAAGCATAAGACAACTCCATATTCTCCACAATAGAATGGAGTTGTAGATAATCACATTAATTTTCCATTATTATGCAAAAAAAGCTTTCGGTAAGCATACACCGAAAGACAGGACAAAGAACAAACCAAAAATCAAATATAAAGAGATCACCAAAAATGACTAAGTATAGAGAGAACTGACAACACAAATTTGTGTGTACACCAAAAATACAAAGTTAGAAGGATAAAGAGGAACCCGACACATGAAACCGATGTGCAGGATACAGTGAAAACCAAGAGACAGTTAAAGAGCAAACCGAGAGAACAAAATTGAAAGACAGTCAACTGATTTCAAAGCATAACCGACCGACAGAAATCGAGAGTCAGTTGCAGCCCACAAAAAGTGGATCTAACTTCCACGTCAGATAAAGCAATCTTATTCTATTTATAGAATCTTGATTTTTTTTTAAATCCATTTCTTTAGGGACAAGAAACAAAAATGCAAGTGCTTTAATCAGTCTAACTGATTTAAAACACATAGACTAGGATATCAAGGTAAAGTTGTAAACCTGATCTTAGAGTTAACATTGTTTTTCGTGAAACTTGATGATTTCAATCCATCTTATAAATAGATGATGCAATCATTCATTATAAAATGATGTGAATATAGAAGAGAGGATGAATAAATCCTACAAGCACATCTATGGATCAGATTGAAAGTTTCAAGAACCAGAACAACAAAAGGTGAATTTGGTTAGCAAGAACCAAGAACAGAGACTACCGAGAATCAGAGGTATTACTGAATCACATTAGGTGATAATATTATTCATGTAAACTTAAATGGATCTGTATTAGCAATAGGTGATTGCATTTACCATGTCAAATTGTAATTTTCTATCATTCTAATAAGTGGAGCAAAGTGTAAAAATCCTTTCAAGGAAGGTGGATTTAACAGTCCAACTACAAATCTCTTAACTGAGTGCACACTCAACAGTGTTGATAAAGCTCTTAACTGAGTAGCCTTTAACATGTCTCCATAGATACTCTTAACTGGGTAGATCATCAGAAGTGATCAAATTGTAAGCCTTAACCGACCCCTTCCAATCGACAGATAATTAAGATTTTGTGGGTGCCATCCCCACCGCAGTTTTTACTTCCTAATAGGAGTTTTATGCGATATCATATCTTGTGTTATATGGAAATTACTTTCATGAATGTTTCTATGAATGTTCACATGTATGTTAATGTTATGAATTGATATAACTCACATCAAGATAGTATAGATCAGATGAATGGATATACAACTGATTACACAAAGGTTAATTGGTTAAAGGATACAAAAGTTTTAGAGGTACTGATTCACCTCTCCTCTCTCAGTACACACTTCCCATTAATTCCAAAAATTGGTATCAGAGCCAAGTCTCTTCTTTGGAAAATCTTAAAGACTTAAGAGAAAAGATCATATAATGGAGAAGTATAGACTTGACAAGAATATTGAAAATAAGAAGCTAGAAATTCAGATGTTCTATGAACAATATAAAGAAGCTAGAATCAACATGAGACATCTGTTAGATGAAAGACAGATTATGACATCTCACTGTAATGAGATAGATTATCATGAGGAAGAGATACCATATTTCTTTGAGTCTTTAGGATCAAATACAAGAAAAGCATCAGATACATCAAAAGAAAGCATCACAAGCCTAACTGAAATCAATCTACATCTGGCTAGACAAGTTAAATCTCTACAAATTAGTCAACAAACATAAATGGTAAGGATGATTGATGTCATGAACAATGCTAGACAAGCTGAGCAAGAAAGAACACTAGCTATTGATGATAGAAGAAAGATTACAAAAAATCTACAAGAAAAAGAGTCTGAATACAAAGACTTACAGAGCATCTCGTTGAGATTAAAAATCAGATTATTCTTATGAGTCAAGAGGCAAACAAAATAAATGTTGAACTCATTGAAAGAATAGAAGCCATCGATGAGCTAAGGGATGAGAATAAAAAGTTGAAACATGAAATACGAATTCAGCAGCAGCATAATGAAATTATCCAAAAGGCTGAAGAAAGAAATAAAAGAATGGATGATTTTCTTGAAGGACAACGAAGAGTCAACAACAACACCAGTCTAGGTTTTACCGAGAATGGAGAATCATCAAATCAAACTGATCCAAAGAATGTCTATACAAATTCAAGACCAAGAAAGCCTACATGCAATCACTGTGGAAAGCAAGGCCATACATCAAATGTATGCAGAGGCAAAATGAAAGGTATTCCTAAATCTACATCTTCATTCATAGGATTTTTTTATAAATGTAACAAGAAAGGACATAAAACATATGAATGTAAGTCTAAGATGAAACAACCAAAGAAGGAAACCTACATGGACAAATACTGTCCTACTTGCAAAATGAATGGGAACACAACTATTGCATGCTGGAAAAAGAAAAGGCAATCATGGAAGCCTAAAGGTCAAGAAACTCCATATCAACCAAAGAGAGTTGGTAACCAGTATGTATGGGATTACAACACTTGGACAAATTATACATCATGTGTAAGATTTGGTCACATTGCTGCAAACTGTATGAGACAGTGGACTAGAAAGTCTAGAGGCTGGACTAACCCTGGAATGGCATGCTTACACTACCGTAAATTTGGTCATCTTAAGAAATACTACAGAGATCGAATGATAAAAACCAACACATATCCCAATGGAAATACAATTGAAGACACTCGGAGGGCAAGATACAAAATGTGGAGAAAAGATTCAAACAATGATGAAGTTGGACCGAGAAATGCAAATGGTGACACCCCATCTAATGGATCTGGTGACAACATCACCACCCCCACTTAACCAAAACAAGTAAGTATGGAACTAAATTACCCCAAGTTATTATTTTACATCAGTTTCATAATATGTTGATAAAATGCCAAATTAGCATAAGTAAAGATGCAGCATGGTACTACTTGTTAAAAGATGTGATAACTATACTATTGGGAATACATATCAAAATCTGTCGGTACACACTCAAAGCTGAGACTGCCTACAGTTACCGAGAAGCATCGGTTAAAAGAAAAATTTCTAGTGTAAATCGAGCCTCGTCGGTAATCGAGCAAAGTGAACAAGTTGTTTACAACACCATAAATCGTTGATAAAAGCAAGAGGTATAACGACCACCCCAAAATGTCATGTTGTCACCGAAGGGAAGTTTAAGTCTTAACTGATGAACTCCATCTTCACACACCGAGGAGTTGGTAAGCATTAATGACACACCTTTTAGGTCAAAATGACTATAAAAAGGTGACTGGTTGGCCTCATTGTTCACCATGACCAGAGCAAAGTGACGGGAGCAATTTTTGTCCAGAAAGTGACAGGATCATAAAGAGACCACAAATCAACCACCAACACTCCAAAGAAGATTAGAAACAACACTAGGTGTATACAGTAAGTTTTACGAAAACTGACAACTCTATTTCACGCATTTCACAGAAAGCCCTAAATATAAAAATGGCTACAACTTCAAGAAATGTGAAATAGAAGAACACCAAGAAGGATGAGTTCAAGCTCATTAAGAATTCAAAATGTGAGGAACCACACTAAAAATTCACCCTGAGGTTGCCCCACAACCCGACAATGCTGGAGCATTCTCGCGAATACCAGCTAGGGTTTTGCTCATCGAGGACGTTCAAGAATTTATACACTATAATATTGCAGAAATAGGTGATTTAGAGGTTGAACAAGCTTATAAGAAGCTATGCAAAAAAGATGGAAATTTGAAAGATGAGCATAAAAATATAGAAGTGAAAGGGCTCACTAATGCCCTGTTATTCCCGAAAGTCTTCAAAACCGAGTGGATTTGGTTAGTACTGAGCCGAATGCACAATCATAAAATTTGGCTGGATGAACTGAAGATGATAACCCAATTTATCCATGCAGTCACCGGTTACCCTGTAACTGAGAAGGTAAAAGCATTAAAGCACCCACCAAAGGTCAAGGCTGAAAAGATCAAAAGATCCAAATGGGATGTAAGAGGATTGAAGGTTTCCACCATTACCGATGACGAGATGAAATTTGGTACATGCATTCTAGGCTACAAATTCTTTCAAGCTAGGAGGATGAACAACATAGCATCCGGTGTAGTAGACACAACTTACAAGATTGTGAAGAAGGGAACACAGTTGGACTTATCCGAACTTCTACTGAACTAGTTAGAAGATAATTTGAAGACTATAAGGAATTTGAAGTCAAACACATGTAAGTTTGGCTCACTCATAATGTGCATTTTCTTCTAGTTTCAAGAAACATTCCCATCAGTAGGAAATGTGAAATGGGATAGCACAAAACCGATCATAATGCAGATCAGTGAACACATAACCACACTAGGAGATAATTTTTAGACAGTCATGGATGAATACTTTAATGTATTCAAAGACCAAATTCAAAAGAGGTTAAGGATCCCCAAGCAATTCATTGAGAAGTATAAAGATGAAATATGTTTCATGGTTGATACATAACACACTTATATCAAACCTGTTGTACTGAGGAAAGCATGGCTTCAACCATTAGAATATGAGATAAATATAGATCAAGCATCTATAGAAATTGATGCCTTATTAAATGAACCATTAGATAAGAAACAATCCACGTTTGGAACATATGAGGATGCCAAAACAAGAATAAAATGTGGCCTGGTTGTTAAGAAAATTGTCAGGAAAAAGGACAAAATGGTAAAGAACCTCAAGAAGATACTGTCAGCAATAGAAGAAGAAATCGAGCAGGAGGAAGAAACTGAAAAGGAAGAAGAAAATGAAGGACAGCTACCTATCGGTGAAGCTAAAGAAAAGAATGAATCTGAGGCCACAGAGTTATATTAACCACCTCCTCCACCAACCAAGAAGCCAAGGACCACAACTGCTTCTAGAACAAGAAGCCAAACATATAAGGATTCAACTCCTTCACCTTTGAAGAAAGGAAAATTAAGAACATACAAGAGGAAAGAGGCCACACCGAAAAGAGGGCCAAACAAAAGAATAATGAATCTCATTAGAACCTGAGAAGATATTGAAGAAACTGAGCAAGATAAAGATGTAGAGGAAGAAAATGTCAAGGCTAAAGCTCCAGAAAGCATTGATGACATTTGTAAATCTATTGCAAATTCAGGATCTATTACAGATTCTAAGATTAGAATATGGTTGAAACTAGATCTAGAAGATTAGAAAAAAGTTGAAGATGGCATCATAGAAAAGATGTACAAGTTCAAATATGCACCGAATCAGTTTGAAAGCAATAATGTACCAAGGGAACTCTTGGACAGACTATACTCTAGATGGACATTTGATTTGAAGAGTGAGAAGGAAATAAGAGAAAGAATACTTGTTACTCTCATGCCAACTGAATCCAAGTAGGAAGAAATTGATGAAATGATGGAGAAACACAAAAAGGAGTTCTCACCAAAGTTGAGAGCTTACAAATTTCTCGAAGGGAAGCTTATAGAGCTTGAACAAGAGAGCCATAAGAAATGGTGTAAAATTGTAAATAGACCCACTGAGGAAGAAAGCCCTGAGAAAGACCTACAATAGAAAGATGTTGATAAGGAAACTCAAGAACAAATCTTAATAAAAGATATAGAAGATGATACATCTGTTGAGTTAGACAAGGAAGAAGAAGACACAACCGACAACACAAATATGGATGTTGCAGATGAGTCATGGACTGACACCACAAAGGACAACATTGTGGATAACACTATCATTGACATTATCAATGATCCAATAGAGGAATTAAATAAAGATGAAGATGTCAATGTTACAAAGGACACAACCAATGAGCATGACACAATAGTTAATACTGCATAGGTGAACATACCAGGAAACATGCCAATATTGATACAAGCTATCAATATTCTACAAGAATCAGACAAGTCACCTGAAAAAGAAACTCCCAAGGATGTAGGAGAAGAGGAAAAGAAAGACAACACCGATGATCAAAAATACATTGGAGACACTCACACAGTAACCGATACTGATAAGGTTACAAGAGGAGATTCAAAATAAGAAGATGCAGACACAACAAAGTAGAATTCAAAAACAAAGGAAGATGAAGCTAAGGACACCAATGAAGGAGATAAACCTAAAGATGGCACTCCTGAGGAAACCAAAAAAGTTTATACCGACAATGTGAAGGTTAATGTGGAGACATCTACAGACACCTGACAAGCTGAAACCAATACAAAGCATCAAAAAGAAGCACAATAGGTAACTTCATCAAGCACAATGGACAAGGCTGAGAAATTGGAAATGGTTTTACATTCAAGTGAAACACAAAAGAAGAAGAAGAAATCCAAGAAGAATAAGTTGGAAGTCACTTTGGATAAAATTATTGAGATACCAAAATGTGACCCAACAACACTTGATTATGAAGCATTAAAAGAATACAATGAAATATGTCAAAGAAATGCATTACAGGAGAAGTTGAGGAAACAACACTGAGATTCAATGGTACTAGAAACAACTAGGGACATCTTGTACTAGATTGTTCCCGATGTTGATATTGATCAAAATAAGCCAACTCTTGATCAATTAGCCACTCTTACCGAAGCAATAACAACACATAATATTGATGCAGAGAAGGAAATTGAAGAGAGAGATGAGTAGAAGTACGACCAACATAAAATAATTGAGAACATAAGCCAAGAAGTGGCAGTCAACAAGAGAAATCTGTCAGAATTCATTATTGAATTAGATCTAATTATAGCTGAAGCTATTTCCTTGATACAACAACTAAGAACATTTGAAAAGTTTACTAAAGAGAATAGTGACAACATAGCAAAGTTAGATACAAATCTAGCTAACAGTGCTAATAACATAACCACCGATGGAGACAATGCAATTAAGTTACATTATGAGAAGATTATTGAAATAAACAGGTTAAGGTAGGAATTGTGGGAAGCAGAGACACACTTCAGGGAAGAAGTCACCGAGCTCCAAGCTCAACTTCTACCAAATTTAACACTGCTTCAATAGCACATCAGTTCGACACAGAAACTAATAGCAACTCCCGAGATGTCTGTAGCAGACAACATCTATGATATGCACTCCAAGATCACACTCGAGAACATGGCTCTAGAGAACTTAAAGGAACAATGAGAGAAAATAATGGAAGACATGAAGTCTTCACACTCCTAAATTTTTGATAAGCTATAAGGTATAGACCTTTGCCCTTAATATAAAAAAGGGGGAAAATGATATGTATTCAGATGGGAAAATGATATATGGAAAATGATATGTATATGTATATTCATATGGGGAAAATGATATGTACAGATAGGTAGGCACTATACAGTACTATAAAAAACAATGATATATCGACATATACATGGGGGGAGTCATTAAATGACTAAGGAGTATATATGTTGTACATACTTAACATTTTGTTAGTATTTTGTACATATAAATTTTTTATACTAATGTCAAAGGGGGAGATTGATGAGATTAATTTTCCATTAGTATGCAAACAACACTTTCAGTAAGCATACACCAAAAGACATGAAAAAGAACAAACCAAAAATCAGATATAAAGAGATCATAAAAAATGACTAAGTACAGAGAGAACCGACATCACAACTTTGTGTGTACATCGAAAATGCAAAGTCAGAAGGATAAAGAGGAACCTGACAGAGGAACCCAATGTGCAGGATATAGTGCAAATTGAGAGACAGTTAAAGATAAAACCAAGAGAACAAAACCGAAGAGATTCAACTGATTTCAGAGCATAACCGACTGACAGAAACTGAGAGTTAGATGCAGCCCGCAAAAAGTGGATTTGAATTCCACGTCAGATAAATAAATATTATTCTATTTATAGAATATTTATTTGGTTTTAAATCCATTTCTTTAGGGAAAAGAAACAAAAATGTAAGTGCTTTAATCATTCTAACTAATTTAAAACACATAGACTAGGAGATCAAGGTAAAGTTGTAACCCTGATCTTAGAGTTAACATTGTTTTTTGTGAAACTTGATGATGTCAATCTATCTTATAAATAGATGATACAATCATTCATTATACAATGATGTGACTACAGAATAGAGGATCAATAAATCCTACGAGCACATCTATGGATCATATTGAAATTTTCAAGAACCAGAACAACAAAAGGTGAATTTGGTTAGCAAGAACCAAGAACAGAGGCTACCGAGAATCATAAGTATTACTCAATCACATTAGGTGATAATATTATTCATGTAAACTTAAATGGATCTGTATCAGCAATAGGGGATTGCATTTACCGGGACAAATTATAATTTTCTATCATTCTAACAAGTGGAGCAAAGTGTAAAAATCCTTTCAAGGAAGGTGGATTTAACACTCCAACTACAAATCTCTTAACCGAGTGCACACTCAATAGTGTTGATAAAGCTCTTAATCGAGTAGACTTTAATAGGTCTCCACAGATACTCTTAACTAGGTTGATCATTAGAAGTGATCAAACTGTAAGCCTTAACCGACCCCTTCCAATCTGTAGATAGTGAAGATTTTGTGGGTGCCATCCTCACCGCAGTTTTTACTTCCTAATAGGAGTTTTCTGCGATATCATATCTTGTGTTATGTGTCAATTACTTTCATGAATGTTTCTATGAATGTTCACATGTATGTTAATGTTATGAATTGATATAAATTACATCAAGATCATATAGATCAGATGAATGGATATACAATTGATTACACAAAGGTTAATTAATTAAAGGATACAAAAGTTTTAGAGGTACTGATTCACCCCTCCCCTCTTAGTACAGACTTCCCATTGATTCCAATAGTAGAAAGGATGAACAAGACATTGGTGGATAAGGCTAGGAGTATGCTAAGTGGTGCTAGACTTAAACAAAGGTTTTAGGATGAAGATGTTTCTACTTCTTTCTACCTAATTAATAGGTATCCTACAACAACTCTTGTTGATAAAACACCTATGAAAGAATTTTCGGGTCATAAGCCTTCATCGATACATCTTAGTGTTTTTAGCTGCAAGGCATATGCATATATGCCAAAGGAGAAGTGAAAAAGTTGGAAAAAAGGCTCAAAAATGCTACATTGGCTCTAGTCATGGTGTGAAAGGATACAAGCTTTGGGACCCTATTTCACTAAAGGTAACTCATATTAGAAGTGTTGTTTTTATAGAAACTAAGCCTTCTTTTATTACATTACAACTTGAAAAAACTAAAAAGGAAGATGTGATTCAACTACCTTCTAAACTTGAGAAAGTTGAATCAAGACCCCTAGATAGACAAGAAAATGAGGAGAGATCATCTAACTTTGAATCTTCAGAAGAGGAGGAAGAACCTCCAACTCATCTTGTTCTAAAATATACAAGGCAAAGAAAACCACCTGAAAGGTATTCTCCTGATGACTGGAGATATATTTTTACCTTGAATACTAGTGTTGATGAACCTAGATGTATAAGAGGAATTAGGTATGAATGATGCAAAATCCTAGAAGATTGGTGTGAATGGTAGCTTTAAAAAATAATGATACATGGGATCTTGTACCATTGACTAAGGATAAAAATTTACTGGTTGCGAATGGATGTTCAAGAAAAATATTGGTTCAGATGGAAGCATTGAGAATCATAAAGAAAGGTTGGTTGCAAAAGCCTAATCTCAGATTGAGGGTGTTGATTATGGAGAGATATTATCTCCTTTTTCAAAAATGACATCCATTAAAATTTTTCTTTCTATTGTTTCTTCTTATGATTTAGAGGTTGAGAAAATGAATGTGAAAATTGCTTTCCTTCATGGTGATTTGGAAGAGAATATATACAAGACACAACTAGAGCAATATGTGGTAAAAGGTAAAAGTAAATTGGTTTGCAAATTTAAGAAATCTTTGCATGACCTCAAGAAGAGTCCTAGGATGTGCTACCAAAAATTTGATACATATTTTTTGAGTTTGGGATTTGAGCATTCTAAATTAGATAACTATATTTATTATAAATTTGATGGTGGTCATTTCTTATACATTTCTTTATATGTTGATGATATGTTATTCATTGGTAAAGGGAAAGTTATGATTGTAGATACGAAGTCTCAACTTGCTACTAAATTTGAAATGAATGACCTTTGTGTAGCTAAACACATGATTGGGATGGAAATTAGAAGAGACAGAGTGAACAAAAATCTATGTCTAGGCTAGAGTAAGTATGTGAACTTAGTTTTACAGAGGTTCAACATGCATGATTGTAGACCATTGTGTCCCTTTTATAGTTGGAGCTAAATTATCTATTTCAGATTGTCCTATATATCCACTAGAGATGGAAGACATGAGCATAGTACCTTACCAAAGTTCTATTGGAATTTTTATGTATGCTATGGTATGTACTAGACCAGATCTTTCCTGAGTAGTGGGAGTTCTTTCTAGATATATGTCTAATCTTGGTAGAGTTCATTGAGATGCAGTCAAAAGAGTTTTTAGATATTTGAAGGGTACCTCGGAGTATTCTTTATGCTATCATGGTAATATGATAGGTGATAAAATTTTCATTCATAGTCATGGTTATGTTGATGCAAAATGGACAAGTGATATTGATAGAAAAAGATTCACCAGTGTGTATATGTTTACATTATTTGACAGTACAATTAGTTGGATAAGTGAGAAGCTGTGGTTTCTTTGTCCACTACTGAAGTAGAGTATATGATAGATACTAATGCTTTTAAAGAATTCATTTCACTTAAGAGATCATGTTTAGACATTGGAATAAAACAAGGAACAATAATAGTCTATTGTGAAAGTCAGAGCACAATCTTCTTAGTGAAGAACCCAAATTTTCATGCCAAAACCAAGCACATTGATGTTTAGTATCATTTTGTTAGAGATATGGTTGAGGATGCTAGGGTGAAGTTGGTTAAGGTAGAAACTTTGATGAATGTTGTAGATTTATTAACAAAGGTTGTGAGCATAGAGAAGTTCAGATGATGTTTGGAGTCTATGGGCCTTACAACCCCAAGCAATTAAACTATGGTGTAGACACTCCCTTTTTTCTTGCAAGGAATTCAACAAGTGGGAGATTGTTGAAAAAATGTGTCTCAACCTTGCAGTCACAGATGGTATCTATTTTAGGTGGTATAAAACTTTTAACTCAATTTTGAAGGCCTTAGAGGCTCAGGAAGGGGTCAAAACCTGTCTGGGACACTACTATATGATGCTAATTGTAGAACACTTTGAGAGATTTTTGAAAAGTGGTTATAATAGAAAATTGGGTACATAGTTCAAAAGTTATGGCCTGTGGAAGTTGGGTCTCTTAAAATGGGAAAAGTAAAAATGCATTGCACACATAAATGAGTGGTAAAAGAGAGTTACACATGTTGGTGTGTGTTTTGACACATCATCAGTCATCTTACATTGGAGATAAGATGAACATTGCCTTATTGGGTGGTTTTAGCCCATGGTTTTGTAATGTCATGTGAAGGTTTCTTGTATTGTATCTCCTATATAGTAGGTGTATGAGATGAAAGTTTTGTGTAAGAGTCTTATAGCTTTCAAGTTATCTCTGGATCTTTGGTTGGTGATACTCCTAAAAGAAGCTTACTCTACAAGTATATTGTACTATGTTCTTGATTGCTAAATAATATATTGGGTTTCTTTTGGAGTGTGGGTTTTTTAAAATCCCGAAAGGGTTTTCCCCAATTAAATATTTGTGTTATGGTATACATGTTATTTATCTTTATGTTTATTACTGTTAAGTTTCTGTAACAGTTAAAAAGATCTGAGAATTTTTTTACACTATCCTCTCCTAAAGATGAGTGTAGAGAGTTGTTCCACTACTTAAATTCCTTACAAATAGGACTCGTAATATTAATCTAAGACAATAAAGATTCTATAATGCATAGATGAATAGGATATACTAAAATGAGTGCCAGGAGAGTGTGATATTGGACACCCTAAGTACAATTTATGATGCTACAATAACCATTTCCAACAAAGCTGGGAAAAATGACGTGGTAAGAGATGATCTATATTTCTTCAATGTGTCCACAAAAGGAACAATTGAAGAGTTGAGAGGTCCCTAGTATCAACAATTTGATGTTTTTAGGATTCTATTATTTAAAGAAATCAATGATAAAGCACCATCTTTAGGAAGAATGAAAATATTCCAACATAGCTTATAAGGCCAATTACCATCATAACTATTATCTTTGAATGTCATTTAAAACATATATCCAAGCTCAAAACTATATTGATCCACTTTCAATGGAGCCCAAATTGGCCGATCTTCTAAATATGAGAAGAGAACTTTCTTGTTTGAGAGAAATTAAGAAAGCAAATCCTTTTAGTTAGATGAAAAGTTGAAAACCTTAAAGTCTCTCCAATTAATGTTTGATTGCAAATATCGAGGGTCCACTACAAAGTACAATCTCTAACTCTATTCGCCCAAGACTATTTGAAACATGTTTTAACATGTTGCAACTAATTAAAATTTACAAGGGGTGGGTATCCATTCCATGAATCTTCCCAAAAGAGGGTCTTTTTTTTCCCATTGTTTAACATCCAAGATAAGTGTGGAGTTATCACATCTCGGTAGGATAAAATTAAATTCCACATCTTTGAGCCCCCCAAGAGAATTTAGTCATGGTGAAAATTCTCTCAGGTTCATTCGAGTCTAAATATTTTCCCCTCATAGTTTTGCTCCATTTGGTATTTGGTTTTGTATTGATATTCCAGGCAAGATTTTCTCCCAATTCTAAATTTCTTGCTTCCAAGTCATGGATACCAACACCTCCAAACTCTTTATATTTGCATATTTTGTTCCAAGAGATAAGGAAGATCTTACGTACACGATGCCTTTCAATAGAAAAATTCCTTGTTTCCTTTTTAATATCTTCTTGAACTCCCTTTGGTAATCACAGTATTGACATGATATAGATAAGTATTATACAGAGGACATCTTTTATCATTGTGATTATTCATCATTTAAAAGATATATGTATTTTTATTAAAGAAATATTTATCTCTTCTAAAATAAAGATGTAATTTTTTAATAAATTTTATCTTAAAAATCAGCTATTAAAAATATCGTTAGGTACATCCTTGGTTATTATGGGATTAAGTTTATCTTATTTCTAATTTTCAACCATATGCAAGGTGGATCACTTTAGATCAAGGATACACAGGATCAATATTGATGGAGCAACAAAAAATTCCAAGAGCATCAAGAACTAGTTATATTTAAAGAAATTACATTGGGTTATTCATTGAGACAACATAAAAAAAAAAGGCAAAAGGTAAAAATAATGGAATAGAATTCCATGTTACTTTATTAGAACTACACATGAGAAACAATCTAAAAAAATTGCATGAAAAAGGGGACTCCTTAATCACAATCAACACACTACATAGTTGTCAAACTCCCAATTAGAAACTTAATAATTTACAAAAGTGATGTAGAGAGATCTTAGACATGTTTTAATATTACAAGGTTGGCCATGTGTTTATCAAAGTAAATGAAGCAGTTGGTATACAAGAAAATGTGGTAATTGAGGTGACTAAGGACTATAATTTTGCTAGCTCTCATTGTGCATGGAAGGATATATCATTTGATCTCTTGTCCTTCCTATCTCACTTGAAGAAAATAAATTTAATAATGTTATATTAGGATGAAGAGCTTGACTTGTAGAAAACAACAGTCAAAATCATGTAAGATGGAAGAAGAATTTATGGCTTTGCACCAGGGGAGAGGACCCAATACCTGAACATGTTCCAATGGTTGTGATAGTAGTTGTTAACTTAATACCTATATTTGTTGATTTAATATCTAATATTTTTGACAACATTGTACCAATAGTTGTGACTTTAAAGTTATTTTTTGCTAATGATGACTACCCACAATTGAATGAAATGTGTCCCTTATTCTAAAAAGAAACCAATCATGTGATGCCACATCAACTATGTTGGAATTATATTGGAATGATGTGCTGAGAGGGGAGGGGTGAATCAGTACCTCTAAAAATTTTCTTGGTTAGCCCATTAACCCTTAATCATTAGTTTGTAAATTATCTTATCTAATTGTTCATCTTTCTTTATGTATATGCAATCATAACATAAGTTCTTTAATATGTAATCATACAAGAAACATTCATGAAAATAGATAACACATGACACAAGATATG
>MU224887.1:856026-871980 GCA_018584345.1 Thuja plicata
CTTCATTTGAAGCTTTAACAACACTGTTAAGTGTGCACTCTGTTAAGAGATTTGTAAAGAACGGTTAAGTCCACCTTCTACAAAAGGATTTTAGATGTGATGCACTTGTTAGAATGCAACTACATAATTCTTTGACCTGATGATGTTTGCAATCTCTAATTGCTGATAACAGATCCAATAAAGCTTCCTATGTATGAGTAATCATCTTTCCATGATTGAATAATACCTTTGTCTGCTCATTGGTAGCCTCTGTGTGTTCTTGATAAATAATGTGATCTGTTTCTAAACTTTAAATGAATTCTACCTTCTTCTCCTTAGATGCTCTTTGTGGCTATCAACAATAATGAATTCATAAGTCACAATTGATCGAACATCTATTTATATTAGATTTTAGCTCTATTCTTGATTCACGCTTCACAAGTTAACTTTAGATCCAAGGTTTACAACTTGACCTTGATCTTTAGTTAGATATGTTTTAGATCCGTTAGGATGCTTTAAAAAATTTACATAAAGCTTGATTGACCCTCAAGTAGTGATTTAAAACAAATTAAAACTATAAAAATAGAATTACAATGCTTTATCTAACGTGTAAAACCCATATCCACTTTTTGCGGGTTCTCTAACTGACTGTCGGTTCTGACGGTCAGTTTTCTTTGTCGTCAGTGTTCCTTTCTTGAACTATTCATCAGGTATGCCTTTTCTTCTCCATCGGTTTTGTTCTCAAAACTGTATTATCGGCGATGATCTCTATGTTATGTTATTGACCCATCAGTGATGTCCTGTTGACTTTGTCGGTGTAACACTTGTCAGTGTTCTTCAGTGTAACACTTGTTAGTGTTCGTCGGTGTAACACTTGTTAGTGTTCGTCGGTCAATTCCATACTTAGCATTTTCTTGTGACCTTTTTGTTCTATCGGTTATGTTCGCTGTCTACCGGTTATGCTTGTATCGATGATCTCTGTCAATGGAAAAATTAATGTCATCAATCTCCCTCTTTGACATTAGTATCAAAAACATGATATGTGCAACATACTGAATGTATTAGTATGTACACCTATGTATACTTCTTCCTTAGTCATTTGAATGACTCCCCCTATGTATATGCCAGTAAGTGTAAGTATATATACATATCCTTATATACTTTTCTTTTCCCTTTTTTTTGATATATTGTACATAGCTATCTTTACATATCTGTTCCTCCTATACATACAATATACATTTCCTTTCTATTCCTCCTTTTTTGATAATAAAGGCAAAGGTACTTACATCTTGTCAAAAAGGTGGGAATGTGAGGACTTGATCTCCTCCATCATCTTTTCCCATTTTTCTTTCAACATTTCTAGAGCCATGTGCTCAAGTGATATCCTTACGTGGATATCATAGATGCTGTCTACTACAGACATCTCTGGGGTTGCAATTAAGTTTATGGCTTTATAAATATGCTGCTATAGAATAGTAAGATTAGGCAAGATGTGTGCCTGTAGTTCGGTAATGTCACCTCTTAATTGTGTTTCAGCATCCCATATTTCTTGCCTTAGCCTGTTAGCCTCAATGAACTTGTCATGATGCGCCTTGATACTGTCTAAATTTGAGGTTAGGCTTTGTGCACTCACCGTGACATTAGAATCTATCTCTGCTAACTTGTCACTATTTTACTTTGTAAACTTTTCAAGTGTGCACATCTTTTGAACTAAGGTAATTGCCTCAACAATCATTGGCTCTAATTGATCAGTTAGTTCAGAGAGCTTTACCTTGTTCGGTGCCACTTCTTGGCTGATCTTATCAATTAATTTGTATTGATACTTTGTCTCTGCTTGTTCTTCCATAGCTTGTTCTGCATCTATATTCAGGTCTGTGATTGCGTCGGTGAGAACAACTATTTGTTCCTTAACTATAGCATTTTGCTCAAGTTTCACCTCAGGAACCAGTGTTGTCGAATGTCTCTTGCCTTTCCAAGTGCCATTGTTTCCCTATGTTCCTGTATCATTTTCTTCTGAATGGCTTTCCTTTGACATAACACTCCAAAATATTGAAGTTTATCACTATCCAAAGTAGTAATATCCTAGTTTGGGACTTCTATTACTTCATCCAGTGTAACAACCAAAATGTCTTTCTTCAATGCTTTCTTCTTCTTCTTCTTTGGCTGGGTGGTAGATTGATGTACTACCATTTGTAAATCTTGAGATTGGGTTGAATTTGTAGGTGAGGGTCAAGAAGATGAGGCATGCTGTTGTTTATGTTTTGAGTCCACTGGCTGGTTTGGTGAAGACGTCTCCTCATTTTACTTAGGTGTATCAACAGATATATCTTCTTTGTGTTTTGTGCTTTCATCCTGCTTGACTCCTTCACTCTTATATTTTTCTTCAACTTTTCTCAATGCATCCTTAGTTTTGTCATCTGCTTCTTTGTTTTGTTCATTGGACACTTCTTGCTGAGTGTCGGTTGCATCCTTCATCTTTGTATTTGTATTCTTTTGAGTGTTGGATGCATCTTTGTTTTCATCAGTACCCATATCCTTGGGTATATCATCATCTTTCTTAGATAATTTATCCTAACTTGATTGAATATCAATAGCATCTATTAATATATTCATATTTGTCGGTGTATTGACTGTTGCAGTGTCAATAGTTGAATCTTGTCCGTCGGTATTTCCCTGTACAATATTTATGTCTTCATCTTTTTATACTTCTACTGCTGGGTATTTTCCTCTAGTGGTATTAACAATGTTTTCTAACCATGATTCATCATTTATATCATCATCTAAGTTACCTTTTATTGTTAACTCTTCTTTGGTAACTTCTTCATCTTCTAAACTGATGTGAATTGGACTTGCTGGTACTTGATTTTCCTCACTGTTTTTAGGCCATTCTTCATCTATAATATCAACCTGTTTCTGGCTGGTTATTTGAACTTCTTCACTGTCTAACTCAGCTGTTGAGTTATCTTTCTGAGTGACAGTTTGCTTCTCATAACTGCTCTCCTCAGCAGGATTGAGTATCTTTCTCCATTTATAATGGGCTTCTTGTTCTAGCTCTATAAACTTCTCTTCCAGAAATTTGTAAGCTCTCATTTTGGGTAAGAAATTTTTCTCATATTTCTCCATGATTTCATTTTTTTCTTCCCTTTTTGATTCAGGAGGCATAAGAGAAACAAGTACTCTTTCTCTTATCCTCTTCTCCTTATGGAGTGCAAATGTGAACCTAGAGGATAATCTTATCAACAGTTCTTGTGGTACATCATGTGTAGTGAATTGAAGTGGGACATAATAGTGTCTGCACATTTTAGCTATAATTGCATCTTCAATTTTATTCTTTTCTACAGAATCCCATCTCAACCATTTCCTAATCTTAGGATGTCTAATAGATGATGCTTCAGAAATGTACTTACATATTTCATCAATGTTTTCAGTAGTTGATGTTACCTTTTCTTGTTTGATTGTAGTGTCAGGCTCATCCATAGCTGAGTCCTCTATATCCTCATTTGTCTAAATAATTTTTCTCCTTTTGGTAGGTTTCCTAGCTGGTTGTTTTGCCTTTGATGTGTCAGGTTTCCTTTTATACACCTTTCCTTTTACCATGGGAGAAGGAGTTGCATCCTTTGCTGTCTGACTCCTTATTCTTGACTTCTTAGGTGGAGGATGAGGTGGTGAATCAGACTATTCTTCCTCTGATTCATTTTCCTCTACTGTATCACCGATGGGTAGATGGTCCTCGGTGAGTTCCTCCTTACCCTCATGTTCCTCTTCTCCTTCAGAAGATATATTCAAGTTATTTTTCAGATTCTTCACCATTCTGTTTGACTATTTTACAACCTTCTTGACAACAAGATTTGTTTTAATCTTTTGTTTGGCCTCTTCATAGGTGCCAAATCTTAGTTGTTTGTTATCCACTAGTTCATTTAGTAGTGCCTCAATGCACTAATTGGCTTGTCCTGTTTTGATTTCATATTCTAACTTTGAGAGCCATGATTTCCTAGGTACTACTGCTTGGATGTACGTGAAATCAATATCTACCATGAAACATATATTCTCTTTGTGTTCCTCTATCATATTTTTAGGAATCCTTGTTCTGGTTTGTAACATTTCCTTAATGGTTTTGAAATACTCATGCATAACATTATCAAAATCTGTTCCTAGTGATTCTATGAATTCACCTATCTGAATGGTTATGGATCTGCTTGTGTCCCATACAACTTTTTCTATTGAAGGAATGTATTCTTCAAAATAAAAGAATATGCACATTATGAGGGAACCAAACTTACAAGTGTTTGTCCTTGAAGATCTTATTGTGCACATGTTTTCCTCCAGTTGATGTAACAGAATCTCTGCAAGATCCATCTTCTTTCCCTATTTGATGATCTTGTATGATGTGCTCATAGCAGTACTTGATATGCTATTCATTCTTCTTGCCTAGAATATTTTATATCCAACAACACATGCTCCAAACTTCAGTTCTATGTCGATAATAGTGTTCACCTTAAGTGCTCTTTTGTCTGATTTAACACTAGTTAGTTTCTCAACTTCCGCCAGGGATGGGTGCTTGTGAGCTTGTGGTTTTTCGGTTGTAGCATAACCAATAACTATGTGAATAACATCCTTTGTTATTGGCTTTGGCTTATTAAGCCATAGAGTCTTGTTGTGAACTATGCTAAGAACAATCTTTATCCATTCTGTTTTGAAAAACTTGGGAAAATGCAGTGCATTCGTGAGTCCCTTTACTTCTAGATGTCTATGCTCTTCTTTGAGCTTTCCAGCATCATCACATAGTGCCCTGTAGGAATTATATAGGTCTAGATCTCCTATTTTTGAGATCTTGCAGTGTATATAGGACCTTACGTCCTCTACTAGGAAAACCCTAGGTGGGATTCTGGAGAATGCTCCAAAATCATTAGGTTGTGAAGCTATTTTAGGGTGTAGCTTGTGTTTGGGTTTAGCACAAGAGCCTCTGCTGAAAAGCTTGAAATATTTCTTCTTATCTTCCTTAATCTTCTCAACTCTAGAAGTCGATGCCATCGTGTTGCAAAAATTTAGGGCTTTTCGCAAATAAAACTATGCGATCGATGAATGTGATTACTTATGGATTCTCTGTGATTTCCTGTGAATGTGAATGCTTTGTGTCAAATTGATTCTTTCTGGGTCGCTCTCCAAATTGCTCTGAAATCGCTCTGCTCTGCTTGAAAATCGCGGGTGCAAAAATGAGTTTACCCATCGGGCTTTTATAACCTTTTTGTGCCCTAAGTTTTTATTAATGCTCACCAACTTATCGGTATATAAAGACTGAGTTTGTCAGTAGATGCATTCACAACATATTCGGTGTCTGCACAAAGCGTCGCGGTTGCTAGCAGCTTTGGTGACTTCACCGATGATGGTCGGTAAAGTGGTGATGACAACTTTTGTTGACTCAAGGTTCACCAATGTCCATCGGTTTACACTTAGTGACTTGGCGTTTGTGTAGTGACTGATACATTCCAGTAAGTAGTGCTTACTTTTCTGTGTGTGTTCACCGATGCAAATTGTGCCCAATAACCGATGGTTGCTTTTCAATATTTTTAACAAACAACAATATATTGCATCTTTATTATGCTAATATTACAATATGAACTATGTGTAATGGAACCGATGCATAATATAACTTGTCATAATGTAGTTCCATACATACTTGTGCATTTTAGTTGGATGTAGTGATGTCACCGGATCCATTGGATGAGGTGTCATCATTTGCATTGCTTTTTCCAGCACCTTCAGTGTTTGTGGCTTTTACCCACATCTTGTTTCTCATTCTCTTGATGTCATCAATGGTATTTCCATTGGGATGTGTACTTGTGTCTGTCAGTCGGTCTTTGCAATCTTTTATCACATGTCCAACCTTATGACAATGCAAAGATGCCATACTTGGATTGGTCCAACCTCTTGACCTTCTAGTCCACTCTCTCATATAGTTGGCAGAAATATGACCATACCTTCCACATGTTGTGCAGTTTACCCATGTGTTATAGTCCCAAACATATGAGTTACCTACTCTTGTTGGTTTGTGGCTATTATCAGTTTCTTTTGGTGTCCAGGCCTTGTTTTTCTTTTTCCAGCACTCCTCATGTGTATGCCCATTCATATTGCAGGTAGGATAGTACTTGTTCATGTAGGTTTTCCTCTTTGGATTTGTCACTTTGGATCTGCACTCATGTGCCTTGTGTCCTTTCTTTTGACATTTATAACAATTACTAATAAAAGTAGATTGTGCTTGAGAAATACCTTTCATTTTGCTTCTGCAAATGTTTGATGTGGCCTGGTTTTCCACAGTGATTGCATGATAGCTTCTTGGATCTTGGGGTTGTGAAAGCATTCCTTTGATCTGGTTGATCATAAGATTCACCATTCTCATTGTACCCTAATCCTATGTAGTTGTTGACTCTTCTCTATCCATCAAGAAAATCATCCATCATTTTGTTGCTATCTTCAGCCTTTTTGATCAATTCGTTGTGTCGATTCTGGACTTTGATTTCATGCTTCAATTTTTCATTCTCTTCTCTTAGCTCACCGATGATCTGTGTTCTTTCAATGAGTTCTGTGTTTAGTCTATTTTCTTCTTGACTCATAAGAATAATTTGGTTGGTAACCTCATGGTGATGCTCAGTAAGTCTTTGAATCTCTAATTCTTTCTCTTGCAGCTTCTCTGCTATTTTCCTCCTATCATCAATGGCTAGTGTTATTTCATTTTCAGCTTTTCTTGCATCATTCATGACATAAATCATTTTCACCATTTGAGTTTCTTGACCGATTTGCAGCATCTTGATTTGTTCTGTCAGATGTAGATTGACCTTTTGTAGACTTGTGATTTCTTCTACTGATGTGTCTAAAGCTTTGCTTGTTGATGATTCTATTGTATCAAAGTAATATTGTATTTCTGATTCTTTGTAGTCCTTCTCATTCAGCCTAGTTGCCATAATCTTTCTTTCATCAAGAATTTTTCTTAAGTTGATTCTCGTCTCTTTATACTGCTCATAGTTTATCTGCATTTGCAATTGCTCATTCTCAATAGTCTTGTCCAGTCTGTACTTTTCCATTGCTCTGATCTTTTCTCTTAAGCCTTTAAGCTTTTCAAGAAAGAGACTTAGGTCTGATACCAATTGTTGGAATTATATTGGAATGATGTACTGAGAGGGGAGGGGTGAATCTGTACCTCTAAAATTTTTCTTGGTTAGCCCATTAACCCTTAATCATCAGTTTGTAAATTATCTTATCTAATTGTTCATATTTCTTTATGTATATGTAATCATAACATAAGTTCTTTAATATGTAACCATACAAGAAACATTCATGAAAATAGATAACATATGACACAAGATATGATATCGCAGAAAACTCTTGTTAGGAAGTAAAAACCGCGGTGGGGATTGTTACCCACAAGACTTCACTATCTGCAAATAAGAAGGGGCCGGTTAAGGCTTACAATTGGTCACTTCTGATGACCTACCCTATTAGGAGTATTACAGTGGAGACCTGTTAAGATCTACTTCATTTGAACTTTAGCAACATTGTTAAGTGTGCACTCTGTTAAGATATTTGTAAAGAACGGTTAAGTCCACCTTCTACAAAAGGATTTTAGATGTGATGCACTTGTTAGAATGCAACTACATAAGTCTTTGATCTGATGATGTTTGCAATCTCTAATTGCTAATAACAGATCCAATAAAGCTTCCTATGTATGAGTAATCATCTTTCCATGATTGAATAATACCTTTGTCTGCTCGCTGGTAGCCTCTGTGTGTTCTTGGTAACTGATGTGATCTGTTTCTGAACTTTGCATGAATTTTGCCTTCTACTCCTTAGATTCTCTTTGTGGCTATCGACAATAATGAATTCATAATTCACAATTGATCGAACATCTATTTATACTAGATTTTAGCTCTATTCTTGATTCATGCTTCGCAAGTTAACTCTAGATCCAAGGTTTACAACTTGACCTTGATCTTTAGTTAGATATGTTTTAGATCCGTTAGGATGCTTTAAAACATTTACATAAAGCTTGCTTGACCCTCAAGTAATGATTTAAAAGAAATTAAAACTCTAAAAATAGAATTACAATGCTTTATCTGACGTGTAAAACTCAGATCCACTTTTTGCGGGTTCTCTAACTGACTGTCGGTTCTGACGGTCAGTTTTCTTTGCCGTCGGTGTTCCTTTCTTGAACTGTTCGTCGGATATGCCTTTTCTGCTCCGTAGGTTTTGTTCTCAAAACTGTGTTGTCGGCGATGATCTCCATGTTATGTTATTGACCCGTCGGTGATGTCCTGTTGACTTCGTCGGTGTAACACTTGTCAGTGTTCGTCAGTCAATTCCATGCTTAGCATTTTCTTGTGACCTTTTTGTTTTGTCGGGTATGCTCACTGTCTACCGGTTATGCTTGTAGTCCGCCGGTTATGCTTGTACCGATGATCTCTGTCAATGTTTTTCACTAAGTGTACTAATGGCAAAATTAATGGCATCACAACTGCACAAGTATGGGGTCCCTAATGCACTATGATTGGTCTCACTTTTTTTTTCAGGCTATTTTGGACACTTTGGCAAAAAAAATGCTGATGTGTCATCATATTTGATGATGTGGCCTTGAAACCTTAGCTATAAACATGGGACTTGCCAAGTAGGCCATTGTAAAAAAATGAGAGTAATTTGAAATTTCCACGTAAGACTTTGAGATGTGCAAAGTTAAGGTACTCAACTACTGGGTCCTCTCCCCTAAATAAAAGAGATAAAAATATAAATTTCCATATCACTTCAAATATCACTTTCATTATGGAAAGAGTATTTTAAGATTACTTTCATTATAGGAAGAGTATATTAATATCACTTCCATATGGGAATAATTTCCTAACCTTTCTCTTTTCCTACTTTTACACATTCCTATATAGTTAAAGTAAACTTATAATTTGCATGCTTCACTCACGTGATAGAAGGCACTCCTTACATATATATATTTTTTATATTTTTCAAGCTCTTATGGAGTGCTTACATGAATAAGAGAACCATAAAAATAAATCAGGATGGGTCCATCACTTTAGATAGAACAAACATATCCTTTAATTTATGCGTGTTTACTTTTGTTCACTTTAGATAACGTTCACATACTTTAAAATGTATGCTCATCTTAGAATTCAAATACCCTTCAAAATGAGGGGTAAAATGATTTAAAAAAATATAGAAATATGGTCAAATAAGGAGCATTCATCCTAGGAACGTTTCCATTCAAATCTTAAAATGAATATATCTACATTAGAATTACAACACATTTACATCTAAAACACATGAGTGTTTGTGAGTGATGTCTTTGATGTCCATTTAGATCCATAAAGCTAGTCTATTAAAGGGGTTGACTATAAGGAAATTGCCCCTCACAATCCAATAGACCCCCTAAGACATTTTTAAATTGTACTAGTCCTAATTCATCATCATGCAAAAACATTTATAGAGAACCAAGTCCAATAATTAGTGAAAAGACTTCTATTGCGGACTTGCCAATATACAATTGATCAGAAAACTTGTCTCACACCCCTATACCATTGTCTCCAGTCGGTGAACAATTTTTGGATCATAAAAAATGATGACATCTATCAAAATATAAGTTATTATGGTTTATCGGCATCAATTTCTCTTCTTCCTACCACCAAATTTGCAGTGAAACAATAATTGTACATGTCTAACCAATTGACACGACACACTTGCATAGCCTATGCAAAGTAAAAAATGCCAAAAATGGTGAAAATTTAATTTCCCATATACTTTGCTCTAGAGACAAGAGGCAACCAATCCTTACAAAACAAAATATATGTATGAAGATTTTTTTGGTGTAAAGGATATTAATTTATGACTGTTTTCTTGACTATGCTAGTGAGCTACCAAAAGGGGTACACACATAAAAGAATTTCAAGAATAAGAGGAAGTACTAGTGAATTCTTTAAAAGTAATGATAAATATTTGGAATTACATTTGCCTAATCTACTAAGTGTTGCGAGTGATCAAAACATAATCCTTATGATAATATTGAAACAAGAATTTAAACTAGAAATGAAAGTGGAAAAAACCGACAAATTAAACAAACCTTGCAGTTGTTAGCGAATGAAGATGATGAAGAGTAAACGTGAGAAGGTCAAGACCTCCTAAATCCATTTGGCCGACTACTAAATTTAAAAAAAAAATCTTACCTTATTTTTTTTATAAGATTTAGTTGTACATTTTAAATTAAATTTATTTATTTATATCTTATGACTAGTAGTTTATAAGAACTTATCTCTAATAGATATGAATAGTTCATTTAGTATTCATTGTATCTAGATGATATTCATAGAGTTTCATAGAGGTAGTCCATACTAATACTACATTGACTCAAACAAACCTAACCATGTAATTTTTCCCAAGATCACGCCTACTAAACTTGTTATTGCCTTATTGATTTCATGATTATGATACTTTTATATTATATTTTTTAATAAATAAACAATCCTTGTTATAATTTATTATCTATGGATGAAACTCTTTACACCTCTTCAACCATACAAATACTAGTTAAATATCTCTCTAGACCATAATTGCACTCTATATATTTATGTCAGCATCGTATTAATCTCAGCTCATTTAAACTTGATCCACAAATATTTTTGAAATATATTAAAATTTCAAAACAATGAACACAATAAAATATAAATTTATAACCTATAGTTCCAAAATACCTTTGTAAGAAATTTATATTTTGTAAGAATGGAACAAAACATTTATATGCTCCTGTACATGTTCAAACAATGCTTGATTTTATTCAATCAAGTAAACAAACAGGAAAAAGAAAGGCAATTTCACACATTTCCGGTCTTGATTTCGACCAAGTGGCGAATCGCAAGACTGTTATGACGCACAAAACCATTTCACACTCAGCGCTCTGTGAAAACATTGAACAACACAAGCCAATTAATGGCTGTAGCACTAGCACTTGGGGAGATCTTTTGGGGGAGGCAATATGGATTGATTTGGCCCTCTTCCATTCTCCACCACGAATGCCATCTTCAATCCCCAAGTTGTGTGCACTTCCAGATGGCAATGCATGAACCAAACCCCTGTGCGCATCAATTCATCCATCAGATTGACAGAATTCTATAAAAAATAAAGGGAAATTATGTAAAATTGAAAGAATATGGTGTATATAAAGGGAAATGATGTAAAATTGAAAGAATATGGTGTATACCCACCTGGATTGTCAGCTGTGAATCGAATGGCAGTCCACCCGCCTGTTGGCACTGCCACTGTGTTACGCTCTGGAGGGTCTACTAAATTGAAGTTTGCTGGGTCTTTGTTAGGGTTATAGTTACCAAACCCTGAACCCACTATGAAGAAATTGAACCCATGGAGATGAATTGGATGGTTATCCACAGTCAGGACGCTGGTGTCCTGAAGAATTAACTGCACTTTTGAATTGTATGAGAGACGAGTGAGTCTTGTTCCTTTGGATGTGAAGAGATTCTTTGGCGGCGTACCTGTGTAATTGAAAGGATGGGGAGGGTTGTCTGGGAAATCTTTAGTGAAAACCCCATTGATTTTATTAAAATGTGCTTGCAGAAGGGCAATGCTGGGCATGACAAAGCTTACATTGTTGATTGAAGCAGATGTACGGGTGCCATTTATGCAGGTTGGGCATGATTCCAATGCAAGCCCCACTGTGAACAGCAGATTGCGGTCTACTGTCTGTGGGACTTTTGCAGGGTATTGGGCAGAATTTAAACTCCTGACAGAGTTGCTGAAGTTGGTGGCAAATGCGGTATCATTTGGGGATGGGATTCGGGGCATCACAATCGTATTGGAAGTAAAGGATGAATTGGGTGCATTGATATATTGCAAGATTGCAGTGGCGGTTCTGCTGTCTACAGGAACAGGGGCATCCATGAAAGGGCGAGCGGCCATGAAATACCTGCCATGCTTTTTGTTTGTTTGGAGCAAAACGTTTGTGGTTTGCCCTGGAGCAATTACCACAGATTTGGTCTCAAAGGGCTTGGTGTACACTGCATCCACCTCTACCACTTTGAGGTGGTGACTTGCCACATCAAAGAAGAGCTCATCATTCAGTGCAGCATTGATTATTCTCAGTAGGTATGTTTTGCCCTGCTCAACTGGAAGCACAAATGTATCTGCAACGCAAGGGAAATAGCAATTCTCTGTTATAAGATTTCATCATTCATAACACACACTATTTGGCAAGAATTGTGAGAATCCTTAGGATTTGTAATTCTTTAATTCAGTGCTTGTATGGTAAGTCCCACTTTATAAAGTTTTCAGTAAAAATCTGATGAATATAATGACTGAAACACTGGAGTCTAATGAAAAAAAATCCTCACTTGAGGTTGATTTCTTTCTTACCTTTGATAGGACATGTGAAGGTGCCTAGTGGACCTGGTTTTCCATTAATGGTGTGAGTATCAGACACGTTGGGTGCTCCTCCTGACTTGATTGCTGCATTTATAACAGATTCCACATCTGCATTCCACCACTCCCCTGCATCCACAAGAAATCATAACTCAGTCCTAGTGCTATATGCAATGACTAGTCATGAAATCAAATCAAATATAACCCAACTGTTGATCAACCCTTTCACAGACCTAGAATCAATGTGATTTCCTTATGGGGTTTGGGGAATGGATAAGGCACATGTGGTTTGGGCAAAATAACAAGGGCTCCATAGACTGTTGCTCTCAACCATAGAATATGAGCATGCCAGAGAAGTGTCCCTCTTTGCCCAGTGATAGTAAAGTTGTACGTATAAGACTGCCCAGTTTGAATAGGGCATTGAGTGATATAAGCAGGCCCATCAGCCCACCCTGTCCTCAGTTGCCTTATACCATGCCTGCAATCAATTTCAACCATAATTCAAACCCATTACAAAGTTTTTATAATTCCGAATTAATAACAGTAATACTAGAACATACCAGTGGATGGAAATATTGTATTTCACATGATTGGTAACTTTGATGAGCACTGTGTCACCCTCCCTAGCATATATAGTTGGCCCAGGGAACTGCCCATTCACTGTGACAATGGGCTTGGTATGACACAATCTGCTAACATTCTTCATTTTTATCTGCACCATGGATTCCAAAGCCATTCATAGTAAGATCAGGGAGCATGGTAAGATATAATCTTTGTTTGGTTTAGTGCTTAAAACAGATAGAACTCAACAAAACTTACATCAAATTTATAATGCCTGGTTATTCCATCATATTTATGATGCCTGCTTTTTCCCTCCACCATGCAGACTGAAATAGAAAGAACCACAAGCAAGACTGTCACTGTTAACAGCACTGAGTTCACTGTTCTCCCCATTGTTTCTCAAACTTCTCTTTCTGTTTTTCTTTGTTAGTCTCTGTACTTCACTAAATTTGACTCCTTGCTCTTTTATACACAGAACAAAGGAAACCACAGTCGTAAATCTTAATGAAATGTCCAACCAGAGTTTGTTGGGTAAGCATAAGAAATAGAAGGGAAACGTCAAAGCAAACACTAACTTTGGGTGGACCACGTAACTTGGTATCACACGTCTGGTGCAACCTCGAATTACTATGTTATGTAAACCGTTTCATCAAATATTAACCCAGTTTTGTGGAGAACAAATTCTATAAAATGTTTTGTCCAACCAAACAGTCCCTTATAAAAGATTAAATAATGGTACACATTTCTCAGAATCTACCACCTCAACCTCCATTTTTGGAGCTTAAAGCAAAAGACTGATTATTATGATTTGTCAACCTTTGGTTGGTTAGATGCATTTTTATCACGTTTGAGGTCTTTCGCGTTTTGACTTGGATCTTTGAATTGTGAAACTATAATTAAATAATGTAAAATAAAGAATTTGAAGAGCCATATCATAGAACTCCACACCCTATATATCACAATGGTAGTTTTTTTTTTTTTCAATTGATTCAAAGTTATGAATTGTGAGGTTAGTGTGAGGTTGGAGATACTCGCTTCATTTCCAATATAAACATTTCATAATAGCATCCTAATGTGGTTTGAATCTTGATGGCAAGAACAACAATGACACAGTTTAACAATCACATCATGTCAATACTAGCTAGATATGATGATGTTAGTAGCACACAAATTCAAACATTAATTTATAATAAATATTTGAATCAAACACAATATTAAACTATAATAAAAGACTATATATATCAAATAATTGAAGAAAGATCTTAACCATCAAATCATGCCAATTCCACCTAGATATGATGATGTTAGTAGCATAAAATATTCAAACATTAATAGATAATAAATATGTTCAAACATGACATTAAATTATAATTAAGACTATCTATATCAGATAATTGAAAAAAGAACTTAACCATCAAATCATGCCAATTCCACCTAGATATGATGATGCTAGTAGCATAAAATATTCAAACATTAATTGATAATAAATATTTTCAAACATGGCATTCAATTATAATTAAGACCATCTATACCAGATAATTGAAGAAAGAACTTTACCATCAAATCATGCCAATACCAACTAAATATGAAGATGTTAGTAGCATAAAAAATTCAAACATTAAACTATAATAAAGGTTTTCAAGCAAAAAACTAAACTATAACAAAGATTCTATATATGAGAAAATTGAAGAGACTTATTTATAAATAATTAATGTGATAAAATTTCATATTCATATGTTGAAATGTAATATATGTTGAATTGTAATTAAGTTTAGATAGTTATGATGTTGAAGTCATTTTTCTATTTATTTTGTAAGAAATTTCTAAATTAAATTTGAAAGAAAAACAATATTATATCAATTAAAGACACTAAGAATTTACTTTAGAGGACCTGAATTCTAAGACAAAAGTCTAATAGAAGCTAGGCAAATGACACCTTTCCCACCATATCTGATAAAAAATATAATATTTGGCCTCTTGGACATGCAACCATCTTGAAGTGACAACTTTTTGTCCCTAAGATCATTTTAGAAAGCAAAATACACTTTATAACTCTATCCTAAATACTTTTACTTATGCACTTGTGTCACTTGAATTCTCTTGGCTATGCCCAAAAACGTATCACGCTTTCATGTTTTCCAATGTGATTCTTTGTTTGGCCCCTATTAATTAATCATATATAAAATTAATATTAAAGGGCCCTACATTAATAGTTTTGTGTTCCGTGTCTTAAATCACACCCCTATGTTTTGTTGCATATCTAGACATCTTGTTTCTTATGGCATTTAGTTTATATGTCTTTATGTCCACACATTATATCTATATTATGTTTTCCTAGACTTATATCTTATTGTCATGATTCAATTCCAAACTTGTTCTTAAATTATTTGTATTTCTTAAGGCTTCTCACACCTACAATTTGACTCATCTCATATCATTGTCTTTGGTGGACACTAAATTCCATCTCAAATGCATCAGAGTGGGAGACTTGAGTTCTGTTGTTGGCGTATATATTAATCAATCAGTTATGTGGAAAGTTAGTTAGGATAGCAGGTAGGATATTTATCCTTTATATGCATCTCCACTTCTAATGTAATAACTCACTCAATCAATCTTCTATCCTGCCTACTACTTGCTCTCATTTATTGTTTCCATCTTGTCTACTATTTGTGATAGTTTCTACATGGTATTGAGTCTTGTTGGTACAAATGTGTAGAAACTGATGAAAGATCAGATTCACAGAACCCGAATACACCTGCATGCAAATGACCTAATACAAAGATGAAGTACGAATACGAAAAAGCATAACACAGAAGTTGCTCAGAGAGTGAGAGCAAAAATATTAACTGCCTTAATGAAAGAGAAATACAAAGTTCGACCTTATAAAGGTGAACAAACCCTAAAGACTAAAAGCTAGGATGCGCATTATTAATTAATAACTAATTAATGATGCACCTAAGAGAAAGCATAAGCTAAAAGAGTAATAATACTCTAACA
>MU224887.1:878545-891804 GCA_018584345.1 Thuja plicata
AGATATGGCCAAAACACTGAAGGCTGCCTTTTTTGAAGAAGTGTCAAAACTGTGTGACGGTTTCGTGGACGTCAATTTTAAGCCAAAATTTTGACCTGCAAATGATGACATCATGCCTGCACATTCTGCACATTGTACCTTTCCAAAAGGTACGCACCTTTTCTTTCAAATTTTTTTTTTAAAAAAAACTTTACAAAAGCCGTTTAGAAACTTCAGAAAAAGGTATATTTTTTATTTTTTTGAAAAACACTTTGTAAAAAAAACAAAATTTGTTTTTTTTTCTAATTTTTTATTTTTGAATTTTTTTGAACGTTTTTCACCTCGAAATTTGAGCCGTACAACTTGGGAGAGAGAAATTTTTTTCCAGAGGCTACTGTGGCCAAAAATGACAAAATTTATATGAAAATTAACTCTCCCGGGCCTTTTGAGCGCGATGGTGGTGTCCGTTTTAGCTCAAAGTGCTCCAGAAAAAAGTGTCTCTTCCAGAATGAAGAAGAAACCCTAGAAAAGCTAAGGTTTTTTCCCTCGAATCACAGCTTCACAAACCCCAGACTAGGCAGCAGCAGTGTGGCTCTGATACCATGTAGGATTTGAGAAATACAAATCCACAGAACGCCAAGAATACCTGCATGCAAATAACCTGTTACAAGAGAGAAGCAGAAGGAGGAAAAAGCAGAACCCATAAGTTACTCAAAATGTGAGAGTAAAATTATAATCTGAATTAATTAAAAAAGAATTACAAGGTTCAACCTATAAAGGTGAACAAAACCCTAAAGCCTAAAAAAGCTAGGTTGCACATTAATAATTAATAAAAGAATTAATTATTAATGCACCTAAGAGAAAGCTTAAGCACTAAAGAGTAATAACTTAATTAATTAAATCAACATGATTTAATTAATAAGCAAACTACTGATTACTCTAACAAATTGTGTCCATGCCTTCCAAATGGAGGCAAAGATGGATGATCCAAATACTTTCAGGTCAAAGTCACCCAACAACTTGTCCCACGGGCTCACATCCTTCCATCCCTTCCCTCTTTTAATCTTGGATCTCATAATATTATTTCTAAGAAAGATTTTCCATGGATCTTTTCCTTTAACAACTTTGAGGATCTATTTAGCAGCAAGAGCAGTTCCATGATATTTAAGATCTCGAATACCAAGACCACCCCATTTTCTAGGCATACAACACTAGTATCACACCACACAATGTCTTTTATTTGATCCTCTCCCATCAGACCAGAGGAATTCTCTCACAATTCTATCTATTTTATCTACTTGATAATTAGCAAACAACCACATGGAGGAATAGTAGATGGCATGAGAAGCCAATACTTTTTGAACCAATTGCACCCTACCTACTAGTGATAACATATGGTTCTGCCACTTAAGATGTTTTTTTTTCTCTACTTTTGAATAGATCCATTCCCACATACTTTTGGTAGAGGGGGAAACAATAAAAGGGATGCCTAAGTATCTCACTATCTTTGTAAGCCCATCACAAACCCAACCCTTCCTTGGGAGAAACGAAGGAGGAGTGTCTGACCACCCAAGGACATTGAATTTGTGAGGGGAAACTTTGCTCCAGAATAAGTGAAAAAAGATTATAGTCTATTCATCATGTTGTCAAAGTTACCTTCAGAAAGATCCAAGAACAATGTTGTATCATCAAAAAATTGAGCATTTAACAAATAATATTGATTTGTAAATTTTAAACCCACAATAGGAGGTCCCAATTTTGTTCTTCTCAAAATATAATATAAAGCATCTGCAACTATTAAAAATAGGTTCAGAGCAATATGACATCCTTTCCTTATTAACCTCTAAAGCCAAATTGGCTCAGAAAGAGAACCATTAACATGAATCACGGTTGAAGAATCTCTATATAAAATTTCAATCCATTTGTAGAAATAAGGGGGAAACCAAAAGCTTTAAGCATACCAATCAAAAAAGGCCATTCTATTCTATTATAGGTCTTCTCAAAGTCTAGCAAAACCATTACAATATTTTGTCCATCTTCTTTAGTCTAATGGAGGGCCTCCTAGCTAGTGATAATATTTTCAAGGATATAGTGCCCTTTAATAAAACGAGTCTGAGTGACAAAGATAATATTTCCCAAGAGACCAGTGATACTCCTATCAAGGACCTTTGCAATAATTTTATATGACATATTAAGTAGGGTAACCAACCTCTAATTTATTACTAGTGTCTTATCTCCGTCTTTGGGAATTAACTTAATGAGTGCCCTGATGACATTTTCCCCAAGGGAACCCTGTTCAAAGGCATCCATGTACAACTCAAGGAGAACCACACTGATCCATGGAATGTTTTCCTTGTAGAAATCTTCTAGCAATCCATTTGACCCTAGGGATTTTCCATTAGCCAGAGACCTAATAGTGACTTTAATCTCCTGAGTAGTAATATCCTTGTCCAAGTTTATAGCCTCCTCTCTACTAATTTTCTTAAAAATCATGCTCAAACATTTGAGCAGTGTGTTTCTGTTTTCTTCACTATGCTCTGATGAAAATAGCCTTTTATAAATGTCCCTAAAGGCTTTACTAATTTCATCCAGATCCTTGGTCAACTCCCCCTAAATATGGATCTCATCAATCATTTCTCTATTCTGTTTCACTCTAATCAAATTAAAAAATAATTGGTTCCTTTGTCACCTTCTCCCAACCATGTCAGTTTGGCCCTGATGATTTGCCCTCCGAATTTAGATTTTTGCATCTTTCTAAGGAACATTTTCACCGTAGACAATTCCTCCTCAGATTGCACATTGTGATCACAGGTTTGTATTTGTTTCTCAATTGAATTGCGTCAATCTTATAACATATTTTCCTTTACATACCTATCTTTGGAATTTTTTTCCAACCATTTGGAAAATCTTTTTCCACACCTCTATCAGGGCTTCCCATTGTTTCCTTGGACTTGGATCTTTGTTGTAGAATTTGGAAAGACATGTGGCCATTCTAATGGCCCCAAGAGTATCCAATCCCTTATAGGAGAGATATGTTCAGCTTAAAGAGGTTATTATTCCTTTTCCTCTAAATATTATGAATATTAGAATCAATTTTGATAACAATACAAATTGGGGAATGATCGTAAATGGTAGCCGGGATCACCAAAATAAGACAAACATTATGCTCATGGGAGGAGGAAAAGAGTTGAGAATAATCATAAATCCTATCCAGCCTACAATAAATCCTTTGTCTACCAGATTGATTGTTGCACCAGGTAAACCATATGCTAGAGAATATTTCCTTATTCTTTTCCACGGGGTCTACCAAATTAAGTCTCCTCTTACATTTGACCCAAATGAAGTGCTCATTCTCTTTCCATGTATTCTTTGAGCCCCCAATTTTATCAAAACTATACTCAATCATGTTGAAATCTCAAGTTAGAATCCACTAAGAATTAGTGAGAGAGGATGATAACCAATTCCGTAACTTAGCCTTTTCTCTATAATCATTAGAAGCATAGAGGTTACAAATGCCAATTATCTTATCCATATGTTTAAAAGTAACCCAATAGGCTCTATGACATAGAGAGAATTCATATTCTACAATATTATCTACCCATTTAGTCCCAACTAGAATAGTAATTCCACCTTTACCCTTATTATGGTCAGAGGTAAAAGAAGAAGCCTGATTCCATATAAATTTTATAACATTAGAAGCATTAAAACCCACCACTTATAAATCTTGGAGACATAATATCCTTATCAGGTAAATTTTTACACCAGTCCCTAACCACAAAATTCCTGTCAGGCATTTCCAATCCCCTCACATTCTAGCTAGAAATATTAAGCATCATATTATTTTGTATGAGGGGAGGTCCTCTAATTCTTGTATAGTATATTTAAACAATCAGGTAGATCTCCCCCCTTTTCTATTTTCATTCTTCCTAGGGGCAGATCTAGATAGAGTGTTTCTATCCATAGTATTTCTTTTCTTCTTCATATTCTTAGTGAAAACTATTGGAGTTGGTAAAAAACTATCAACCCCACAGCTCCCAAGAATCACATGCATGCAAACACCTGTCACAGAAAGAGAGAACAAAAGCTACGGAGGCTAGAAACAACAAATCTGTGAAAGAGGAAGCATTCTCAATTGACTCAATAATAATGGAATGGAATTACAAAAGCATTTATAATTACAAAAATATCAATCCTTATAAAGGAGACCGAACACCTAGAAGGTGGAGAAACCTAAGTTGCATGAATAATTAACAAAAGAATTAATTATAACATGCCTAAAGTTTAGCTTAAGTAAACTAAAGATAAAAGGTGACTTAATAATTAAATCAATAATAATTTAATTAATAAGTGAAAATACCTTTTTACTCTAACACCCCCCCTTAAGATAAACGTAGGGAGAAGCTAAAAACCTAGAAACAACTGAAAGTAGGAAATAGGTCCCGACAAAAAGGCCTGATTAGGTACCCAAGTACAAAAAATCTATGTAAAGAGGAGAAAAAAGAGAAAAAACTATGGGAAAAACCCCTCTCCAAAAAGAGATGAAGACCAGTGAAGGACTGAAGAAGTCTCCAACTAGAGAATGTCCTAGAAGAATAGGAACAAAGGAAGAACATGTAGAACACCTCTGAAGCATAAAACTACAAACACTGTCGAAGAATAAATGTTGGGACCTCCACTATAATAGAACATGATCAGGTAGAGAATACTATAAATAAAGCCTAAAGAGTTGATCAATCAAATATAGAAGGATGCCTCCAAAACAAGAATGGAAGAGTGTCCATATGGTAAATGATCCATCTCACTGAAATGCATAGGTACCCAGCCACTACATTCGCCTAGTACGTAGGAACAAATACTGAATACATAGACCACTCCATCAAACCAAGGAAGCATTAGAACCAACAGGAGATACCCCCATAATGTTGAGCAGGGAGAGGCATGACAGGTACACTAAATTAGACTACCACAAATAATTGCATGATGAAGAACGTAAAAAAAAATATAAAGGATGGTGTCATGGAAGGATCACTCTCTTAACACACATCATGAGGCTAATGTCATGGAAGGAATACTCACTTGAAAAGGGTATATGGAAAACAAAGAAAACATCAAACCCCTCATGACACTTTATAATATAGTGCGAGTACAATCAAGTACAAAATGTGCAGGATCCCAAACTTTTCTTCATAATGAGAACCTTGTGTTTTTTCGCTCATATCTTGCGCATACGATATCGGATTTTGACCTATCTTATATCGTCGAGAAGATATTTCCAAGCTCTGATACCATATTGGAGTTGATGAAAAAATATCAACCCCACAACTCCCAAGAATCACCTGCATGCAAACACCTGTCATAGAAAGAGAGAAGCAAAAGCTATGGAGGCCAAAAACAACAAATATGTGAAAGAGGAAGCATCCTCAATTGATTCAATAATAATGGAATGGAATTACAAAAGAATTTATAATTACAAAGAGATCAATCCTTATAAAGGAGATTGAACACCCAAAAGGTGGAGAAACCTAGGTTGCATGAATAATTAATAAAAAAATTAATTATAACATGCATAAAGTTTATATTAATTTAACTAGAGATAAAAAGGTGACTTAATGATTTAATTAATAACACTAATACATTTGAGGTCATTTTTCAACCTTAAATTGGTCAAATTTTCTACAAAGCATCGTCAAATGATCCACCAATGCTCTTGTCGCTATTTTTCTAGTCGTAATTTTGACACATCATTGATAACATCGAATGTTCTACGCCAATTTTGGTCAAAATTGGTATATGCAATTGGCAAGTTTAGACATCGAACATTCGACCAGTGTCGGTCAAAATGTTTGGTCCATCTGACCAGGATGCCAAACTCATGATGTTAAATTTTGATGCAGAATGGCCGATAAGTAGACCAATCTTTGTAGGGGTTTCGACCAATGTTAGTCAAAATTTTGACTAATATGAAATGTTAAAAAAAACACCTGAAAATAAATATCCAGAGTAATCACCAATAGCATCGTGGTCGGTGATTAGTCTAGATATTTATCTTCAGGTGTTACTTTGCATTAATTAAGCCGATAGGCTTTTTATTGTGCGACATTGCCCATTGATGGAAAAGTGTCAGCAAGCCGATAAATTATCTTATATCAGAAATTTTCTGAAACCGGAATATAAATTTAAGTTAGTTACACGGCATAAATTATGGAATGTGGCATAGAAAACTACTATTAGCAATGTGCTCACACATTCCAAACATTGTGGTGCTTCTGTAAAATTATCTTATACCGGAAAATTATTCAATCACGCATTTTATCAGAAAAAGCGGTGTGGTGCCACAAAAAGGGATGCATTGATGACAACCCAGTCAAGTTGAAGGCGTGCAAATAGTTACAATGTAGTGGGCATTAAAGAAGGAAAATAATTATCTTTTCCATCTTTGTTCAAACTATTCCATAAAGGTTGCACCACAAATTTGATCGCTTCGGGTCTGCTATGTTCAATGCAAGGATTTCTCAAATTTCTATATGGATTTTATTTTCCTTTAAACCTAAAGTGAGCAACTGTAGAAAGGAGATGTACAAATGTATCCACTATGTATTTTGTGCTGTCAGACTTGTAATTCATGATTGAATTTCTAGAGTGTATCCCCATATTTCAAAACATGGAGAGCCATTGTGTTTTTCCAATTTTTCAAATTTCTCATTTCTCATTTCTAAATATCTCATAAACGATAAATCCATAATTGCCAATATATGATTATATCATATTAATATTTTGCATCCTTGAGGCCATTTAGATGCCTCTCCATTCGGGGGCATGGGGATGGTGGAAAAAATTCTTTTTAATGGTCCTTTTAGTTTATTATCCTTTACATCATATTTATGCATTTTAGTTCATTTGGAGGAGGAGGAGGAGTCAGAGGCGAAGAGAAGAGGAAGAGGAAGAGGAACAAGGAGGAGGTGGAGGCGGAGGAGAGAAGATGAAGAGGGAGGAACATGAGGAGGAGGGGGAGGAGGAAGAAGAAGAAGAAGAGGAAGAAGAAGAGGAAGAGGACGAAGAGGAAGAGGAAAAAGAAGAAGAGGAGGAGGAGGAGGAGGAGGAGGAGGAAGAAGAAGAAGAGAAAGAAGAAGATGAAGAGGATGAAGAGGAAGAGGAAAATGAAGAGGAGGAGGAGGAGGAAGAAGAAGAAGACCCCCATTATATATTAATTATCGACGTGACCATTGCCCCTCTCCTAGGTGCAAGTGCTAGTATATATTATTACATGATTTATTAATGTAAGCCTCCTTTGACTTACGCATCTAGAAAATGAAACTATAAATCTTATTACAATGTTCAAATAACCAACATGACTTGCAATTGCATACTTGAATTTTGATTTCTTGCCTGTGTATCATATTCTCCTTGTCTCTCTATTTCTTGCACCTGTATATACAGCTACACAACTAGATGCATGATATAAAATTTATAGTTTATTACATACAAGATCGTCAGATAAGCTACATCAATAAATTAGCTAAATCAATCATAAGGTATTTAAAACTAGTTTCGTAAAGAGATGCAAACTATGTAAAATATTGGTAAGGGGTGGAAAGATCAAGGAAGAACTCAAAAGTACAAGACCTAAGGGCCAGACCTAATGCCTCGGGGCTCATCATAGATGGCCTTGCCTATGTAACTTGCAGAGACATCGTAGTTCAAGTTTAACTTAAAACCAATCTTTTAAAGGATGGTATCCTATCAAACTTTACAAACAAATGGTATCCTATCAAGCCTCTTTATCCAAAGGGTATCAATGGAATTCCTCTCTTCACTGGAATCGAGGGTGCAAAAGTTGCGTTGCATCGTTTGGGTATAGCACTCAATTTCTATACCAAATCAATGCAGGGCAAACTTCTGCACCCCTTATTCAATTGAAGATAGAGGACATTGATCCCCTTTTGATAAAGAGTCTTCAAAAAAGATAGATGTTATCCTACCATTTCTACCTGAAAAGCATTACCAAGGGAAAAAGAGACCACAATTGTACCATTGTATTTCTGCCCATCTAGGCCTTCTAACACCATATGGAATGTGTTGTGTTTATAGAATAGATAACTATCAACAACTATATTTCATAAGGTATTTAAAACTATTTTCTTAAAGAGATGAAAACTATGTAAAATATTTGTAAGGGGTGGCAAGATCAAGGAAGAACTCTAAAGTACAAGACCTAAGGGCCAGACCTAATGCCTCGGGGCCTCATCATAGATGGCCTTGCCTACATAACTCATAGAGACATCATAGTTCAGGTTTAACTTTAAAATGAGTCTTTTAAAGGATGGTATAAGTGGTATCAAGCCTCTTTATCCAAAGGGTATCAATGACATTTCTCTCTTCACTAGAATAAAGGGTGTAGAAGTTGCGCTGCATTGTTTTGGTATAGCACTCAATTTCTATACCAAATTGATGCATCACAACCTTCTAGACCCCTTATTCGATTGAAGATAGAGGACATTGATCCCCTTTTGATAAAGAGTCTTTAAGAAAGATAGATGGTATCCTACCGTTTCTACCTGAAAATCATTACCAAGGGAAAAAGAGACCACAATTGTACCATTGAATTTCTGCCCATCTAGGCCTTCTAACACCATATGGAATGTGTTGTGTTTATATAAGAGATAACTACCAACAATTATATTTCATAACGTATTTAAAACTAGTTTCGTAAAGAGATGCAAACTATGTAAAATATTGGTAAGGGGTGGCAAGGTCAAGGAAGAACTCAAAAGTACAAGACATAAGGGCCAGAACTAATGCCTCAGGGACTCATCATAGATGACCTTGCCTACGTAACTTGCAGAGACATCATAGTTCATGTTTAAATTTAAAACCAGTCTTTTAAAGGATGGTAGAAGTGGTATCAAGCCTCTTTATCTAAAGGGTACCAATGGCATTTCTCTCTTCACTAGAATAGAGGGTGCAAAAGTTACTTTACATCATTTGGGTATAGCACACAATTTCTATACCAAAATGATGCAAATAAACCTTCTGTACCCCTTAGTCAATTGAATATAGAGGACGTTGATCCCCTTTTGATAAAGAGTCTTCATGAAAGATAGATGGTATCTTACTGTTTCTACCTGAAAAGCATTACCAAGGGGAAAAGAGACCACAATTGTACCATTGTATTTCTTCCCATCTAGGTCTTCTAACACCATACGGAATGTGTTGTGTTTATAGAAGAGATAACTACCAACAACTGTATTTCATAAGGCATTTAAAACTAGTTTTGTAAAGAGATGCAAACTATGTAAAATATAGGTAAGGGGTGGCAAGATCAAGGAAGAACTCAAAAGTACAAGAACTAAGGGCCAGACCTAATGCCTCGGGGGCTCATCATAGATGGCCTTTCCTACATAGCTCTTAGAGACATCATAGTTCATGTTTAACTTTAAAACCAGTCTTTTAAAAGATGGTAGAAGTGGTATCAAGCCTCTTTATCCAAAGGGTACCAATGGCATTTCTCTCTTCACTATAATAGAGGGTGCATAAGTTGCTTTGCATGGTTTGGGTATAGCACTCAATTTCTATACCAAATCGATGCAAAGCAACCTTCTACACCCCTTATTCTTTGGGGTTGAATCCAGTATGCTCTTGTATGATCCAGAACCTGCAAGGAAGGAAAAGATGGGGTTGAATCCAATATGCTCCTGTTGAATCTAAGCAATGCCTGACACCCTATTACTGATCCTCATCTACAATTATGCATGTGCATAGTCAAGCCATACACTTCTAAAAGGAACAAGGATAAAATTTACAAAAACCCATCCAATATATATAAAATCATAATGAAGTCATAAACAACAAAATTTTTATGAGTTTATCAAAATATGTCCAACGTATCTGCATGAAATTATAAAAAAGTTTCAAAATATGTCCAACGTATCTACATTGACCAAAGTCATCGACGTTATATCAATAAATATTGCACCTGAAAATGACTTGTAAGTTGAGGCAAAAACATTAGGGTAAGAAATAGGTGTGAATAAGTTTCCAAAAGATTCATTATCTTCTAGCTAGAACAAGAAATCGATGAACCAAAAAATATGTAGAATTTCTTGATCAACCATTTTTCATGAGTTTATTGCTTCTAACCAAACCACTGATAGTGAAGTACCATCGCAAAGTATGGTCAAAACAAGACCTTTAGATGCAATATTTTAGTGTTGTTTTGGAAGATTATATGCAAAAGATCCTACTTCATTTCATGTGAAACCAGCCTTCAATGATGTTATCCACGTAATTAGACATAGTACTTTTTGAATCGGTACAGATCAAGCTAAGTCAGAGATAGGAACTATGGGCAGCTTTCTATAAGGAAGAACATATGTTGGAGCTTTTTATTATTTGAGAAATTCCAAAGTATAATTGACAACTCATAATGTTCTAGAAATATTTTATTTGAGAATAATGGAGCAGGGAAAGCATTTGAGCTTTTCTTTATAAGCTGACTTGTTCTCAAACTAGTAACTGAGTCTCGATTAAGTGGATGAGATGCAACAAAATTGGTAAAGAGGTGTTATAAAAATCTATGGTCTGTATCATTTGATTTTTGGAATGATTCAAACCTTAAATGAAAGTGAGTCTGGATGATGAACATAAACTTTGGGAATAGAAAAATAGGCAAGTACGAGCATGTTACCAATCCAACTTATATGATTGTATCTATTTCATGTGCATGTCCAAATGGATCAACAGTGTGATGGTAGGTGGGATAACAGTAGAGAAAATGCCTTCTTACACAACATTTTGGATTATAACAAACACAATACACTATTTTTGATAGGTATCTATGCAAGAGAATCCTTGTCACAAAGCAAGTAACCTCTCAAAGAAAGAAAAATTTACACAATATGTTGGGATGCAAAATATGAAACTGCTTTCCCAACTCAAAATTTCAAAAAATCTAAAATTCTCTATCAATCCTGATGTGTTTGGCTTCGTGGATACTTACTATTTTGCATCAACTCTTTCTTGCACATTCTTTGTTGTGCAGAAGTGTTAATGAGTTGCATAGCTGCCTTGAAATGCTAGGAAGACTCCAAGGTATTTATTGGCTCCCTGTTATTGTTAAGTGTATGCATACTAAAGATAAGTTCAAAGTGAATATAGTGTGTCTATTTGTGGCCAAGTAATCAAAAAGAATGTACGAACACACACATGGATGATTCTTTGTTTCTAAAAACATCTCAGAAACATTAAACATAACATAAATGATGACCCTAGAAATTCAAACTTCTATCAATTGTGTGCAATCAAAATGTTGATTTAATTATAAACACATGCATGTTACTTTTTTGAAATGTCTTGAAAACATTAAAAAATGTATAAATGATGACCTTAGAAATTCAAATTTCTACAAATTGTGTGCAATCATAACATTGATTCAACTATAAACACACATGCATGTTTCTGTTTTTTTTTTAAATGTCTTGCAAAATTTCAAATAAGTATAAATGATGACGTTAGAAATTCAAAATTATATCAATTGTGTTCAATCATTAAACATTGATTTAAGTATAAACACACATGCATGTTTCTATTTTTTTCAATGTCTCACAAAGTTTCAAACAGTATAAATGATGACCTTAGAAATTCAAACTTCTATCAATTGTGTGCAATCACAATAATGATTGAAGTATAAACATAAAAGACCAGAATAGATTTCATCTTTGCTACTGGGCTCACCTGGAAACAGATGTGTGCTTGTACCTAGTCCCACTAAATTAGCAATAGAAGGATCAGAATCCTTGTCAATCGGTAGAAGAGAGTAAAGCTCAGCAAAGACATTTGAATCACAAAAGAAATAACCTTTCTAGAAAGAAAGATCTATGCAATGATGAGATCCAAAATGGAAAAAAGGCTATTAATGCTTTCCCAACATCAAATCTTCAAAAAATATAAGACCCTAAATTTCACTATCAATCTTACTTACCAAATCTTGCAAATACTATGTCCTGCATAAGAAGTAATGAGCCCCATAGTTGTTGCTTTGATTTGCTAGGAAGATGCCAAGGTCCTCCATGTATACATATGACATCAGTTTTCTTGCCAGCAACACATACTCTCTGGCTTGAGCTTGTTGTAGAGCCCAACTCAACTCCACTATTTATCTTAATATGTCCAGGGATTGTAGATATTCATGGATAGCCAAAATATTACATACCCCTAGCAACATTATTGACACCACAACTATGTAAAGAACCTTTATTACATTCAAGTGAGTGGCCTATTGACTTGAATATTTAATGTTATGTATTAATTCATCAAATTTTGACTGTTTACGCATTTGATTGTTGCCCACTGAAGTAGTAGTTTTTGGCTTTGATGCCTTCCACCATACTAGAACTAAATTCTATGATAGGTATCTATGCAAGATTCTAGAACTATGATAGGTATCTATGCAAGAGTCTAGATCTAAATTCATTATCTACTATGGAGACTGATACTAGAGGTGCTAAAAGTATGTCAAATAGCCTTATCATGTGTAACATATAAAATGTTACTATGGGTAACATAAGAACATGTAACATTTGAAATAAGTGGATGTTTGTGTGATGTGTGGGGAAGATAAGATGTTCCTTTCAACCTCAAATGCACAAATGAAAGATCCAAATTGATCAACCCAAAAAGGATCAATGCACAAATGAACCAATCATTTGGAAATGAGAGCAAAGAGGAAAGATCTTAAATTCCCATTTTAGAAAGGAATGTATATGATAGTTCTAGGAATTGAAATGGATGAGATGAAGTACCAACCTTAAAATAGTGCAGATCAAAGATTGCTATTTTCTGAGATCTATAGACTATTTCTAGAGATGCTGACATTTGATATCAAACCGGAATATAGAAACGGACAAAACCCAGAAATCTTTTTCCATTCTGATGTCGTCTTATGAAAAAGGTTGACCCTGTACCACTTTTGCCAACTTGATCTGCTCAACTCCAAAAGTGTCCCTGTTCGCACAGTTTGAAAGAAATCCGAAAAGGGTATCCAGATCTGGCCTTAGATTTACAGTCCTAAACCTGTACCTACAAGAAAAATGTTTGTTTGTTGGGGGAAAGGGGTTTGCCTTGGTCAAACCCCGATTTTGGAATTAACCTTAATATCTGTAATTGAAGATTGCATAAAGAATAACAAAGCAAAACTCAAATTCACCTTGCTTGTAATGTCCTTGTGGCGGATTTGAATCCATGGATCCACAAGTATGCTTCAAAACATGGAATGTAGAATGGAA
>MU224887.1:913293-935196 GCA_018584345.1 Thuja plicata
GCTCCCTTTTATATGAAACTAGGGCACAATCTTCTAAGGAGGCCTACATAGGATAATTAAATCACCATTTAAGCCTTTACCCATAGGAGAGGACCTATATTAAATATAATTTAGGAATCGATGCTTCAGAACCTGAAACAGCCGACCGAAAAGCGGGAAACAACTTTTGCAAAGACTGACATCTGGAAACTGAAAGTTCCCAGGATTTGGACCCTAGGACAGGGTCGAGGTCGACCCTGTCCTAGGTCAGGGCTAAGGTCGACCCTATCCTAGGTTAGGGTCAAGGTTGACCCTGTCCATAAATCCCAAAAACACAGGTCTATATCCCAGAATGCAGAAATTAGGTCAGAAAATGGTGGACAGAAAGGAAGAACAGGGGGGAAGCCATGTCAAGATCAGGAACCTAGTCAAGGCACTTGTCATGACCCCAAACCACTTACTCAGAAGGCTAAACAAGTCTAAAATGGAAGTGCTTCCATTTTTTGACTATACATCATGTAAGCTAAGGACAAAAGGAATGCTTATTGTCACCATTTAAACATCAAGATACAGTAATCAAATGTTGACCAAGAGAATTTCCAAGATAGCAAGTTAAGATAGAGCAATTGTAGAAAAATAACATCATATAATGGAAGGCAATGATCACAACTACAACATGGAGATAGATCAATTTGCTACACAATGTAAGGGAAAACATGTCATTTCAGTTAGGATCACAGCAGGGTAGCAGGATAAGAAAAGGACAACTTACACTATGATGTATAACAACTAGTTTTTATCAATGAAATTCTGGAGCATAATCAATTTTTTGAAGAAACGATGTTTTGGAGCCTTCTACATGACTTCCAGGTGCAACTACAAATCAATTTTATATCTCCAAAGTTACAATGATTAAATAGTATTAGACCAACTTAAAGAGTGATACATTGGTATTCAAATGAGTAGGCCATGATGAAATAAGTTGGACATAGCAAAGGAAGGAAACATCATACAGTGGTATCACAATTGAAATAAGGTGTGTTGAAGATTGTTTAAAAGATACCATTTCCACTTTGGCCATAGGGAATTAAATGTGATAGTTTGAAATCTTATCATTTTAGGGTCTAATGTGAATTCCAAAAACAACAATATCATGGCAATGAGTAATGAAAGAGCATACAAGGTACATCAAGTCAACTACCCAATCATGATCATCTCAAATATGTATGGAGCAGTTGCATTTGTGTTCTGAAATAGGATATAAAGGTATTTGAAATATTCAACACACAAAAAGTTAACCATATGACCTCGTTCGTCCTTAGAATACAAATTAGTATCGTCATTTTCATTTATCTAAATATAGTTTTTTTAGGGTTTTTTTTCACTGAGGAACCGTTCTTCAACGCATAAGAATCCAAAATGTGATGCATGTATTAAGTGAAGGAGATGCATGAGCAGAATTGAAAGAGATTTATGAGCAGGTTTACGAGGAGATCATGACAAGAATGTGAACAAATTGTGATGCATGTGCAGTTTTCACTATGTTTTCACAAAATTTTCACCTGAATTGCATTTTAGAAAACAATTCAGGTGAAAATTATAAGATACAAAAGAATATAATGTAGTAAGAAGAATGATACAAATAGATAACCAAATTAGAGAGATTCAATTGACACAAAATGAATCACTTAGACTAATGATCTCTTTTTCTAGGTGATTCAAAATTTCAAATTACTTATGCTAATATGCTTTATGTAAGATCTAAATTTGGATGGGTTTGATACCCTAGATCTCCTAAATAAGATTTGTATAATAAAGGGAAATCCTATGTCCAAATTCAAGATATTACGTTTAATTATATTGATCAAAAGGATGGAAAAGAGCATGTAAAGAATGATGTAATAAGATGCCTACCTCATGACTTAGCAGATCTGGAAAAACTCATTTTCTGAGTTCTATAGACTATTTTTTGGAGATGCTGATAGTTGATACCAAACCGGAACACAGAGAGAGACAAAACCCAGAAATATTTTTCCATTCCGATGTCATCTTATGAAAAAGGTTGACCCTGTACCACTTTTGCCAACTCGATCTGCTCAACTCCGAAAGTGTCCCTATTCGCACAGTCTGAAAGAAAACTGAAAAGGGTATCCAGATTTGGCCTCGAATCTATAGTCCTGAACCTATACCTACAAGAAAAATGTTTGTTTATTGTGGGGGAGGGGTTTTCCTTAGTCAAACCCTGATTTAAGAATTAACCTTGAAATCAATATTTGAAATAAGAATGCTAGCAAGTAGTAGAATTGAATCTAAGAATGAAGCTATGATATTGAATAGATATGCAATTGTAATTCAAATGTAGCAAGTATGTAAATATGAAAGCATGGACTTTAGAAACCATAAACCTCCATAATTGTATGCTTGGAATCCACCTTGAAAGTGTTTTGAGGATGCACAAAGGGTCTTGAAGGAAGATCACACTGTAATGATGGCTAGATCTAGGGTTTGAATGATGAATCTTGAATGCTTGAACCAAATCCCTTCAAAGGCTTGAAAGCTTAAATCCTTGATCTTCAATGGAGAACTTGAATGATTGAGGGGAATACTTGAACACCTTAAGAGATTGAAAACATGTAGAATAATGGATGCTTGAACAAAATCTTGGCTAGAGCTTTTTGCACTTGGAAGACTTAGAGAAAATGAGAGGAGAAGGCTTCCTTTTATATGAAATTAGGGCACAATCTTCTAAGGATGCCGACATAGGAGAATTAAATTCCAATTAGACCCATGCCCCTAGAAGAGGACCTATATTAAATATAATTTAGGAATCCCCGCTTTGAAGCCCGAAACAGCCGACCCAGAAGCGGGAGAGAACTTTTTGCAAAGACCGACATCTGGGAAACTGTGGGATTCTGGGTTTGGGACCCTGGGACAGGGTTGAGGTCAGCCCTGTCCTAGGATAGGGCTAAGGTCAACCCTATCCTAGGGTAGGGCCGAGGTCAACCCTGTCCTAGGAGGTCGACCCTGTCCATGTATCCCAGAAACAGAGTCCTGCAACCCAGAATGCAGAAATTAGTCCCGAAAGTGGTATAAGGAGGAGTAGATCAGGGGGGATGATGTAGAAATGGGGGGATGATGTAATGGAGGTCAAATACATCCCCTAAGGAGGGCTAAACACTCTTAACATGGAAGTGCTTCCATTTTAAAATGATACACTTTATTTTAAATTATGAACTATAAATATATAAAATAAAATAATTATGTTGCGAGCTAAATGTATTGCAATGTGAAAATTGTTCAAAAGCATTAACAGATTATTGTTGTATTTGTTTATCATGCAAATTTGCAACTATATTTTTGTGCTCACTATTTTGATAATTTTTAAATAGCTATTTGAATTCATGATATAGAATATTTAAATATCTATTTGAATTCATGACTATACTTGCAGTGCAACCCTTGTTTATATAGTAATATAGTCAGGGCCAGACCTAATACCTTGAGGGCTCATCATAGATGGCCTTGCCTATGTAACTCACAAAGACATCGTAGTTCAGGTTTAACTTTAAAACTAGTCTTTTAAAGGACGGTAGAAGTGGTTATGCAACCCCTTTCTAGGGTAGAGTCCCTAGACAATGTCTTCATCGGCTACCACCCACTTAGGTGAACAAGGAGGAGATCATAATTAGATTCTACCTACAAATAAGTTATATGTAGACCTCCTCATAAGTTTACCTACCCAACGGTTCGTAACTACGATGGAGAACCAATTCTTGTAAGATATTAAGGTCAATCATAATCAAATTTACTTAAGTCACATGATACATATGCTAAAGATTGCATAGTAGACAATAAACAATTAGAGCTACATACAACTAAATACAACATAAGCCTTCCTAAATGTCTTCTCAGGGAATTAAATGCAACATTCCTGGTTCTAATTCCTAAAAAACCAGGAGCCAACATAGTGGAAGAATTTAGACCTATCAGCCTGTGCAATTCTCTATACAAGATTATGTCTAAAATTATTATCTCCAAATTGCTCCAGTTGCTCTCAAATATTATATCCCCTCAGCAGAATGGCTTTGTTCCTGGGAGACAAATCCTTGATTCTATCATTGTGGCTCATGAGAATATCCATTCTCTAGAAAAGGCTAAAAAATAGGGCTTCATGATGAAAGTAGACCTATCTAAGGCTTACGACAGAGTTGACTAGCATTTTCTGCATATGGTGTTGTCTTATTTTGGCTTTAACAAGGAGGTCATCAATATTATTATGCAACTTGTAACTACTATTTCTTCCTCTGTCATTGTTAATGGGGGTTCTTCTACTTTTTTTAAACATACCAGAGGGTTAAGACAAGGAGATTCTATCTCTCCTATCCTCTTTGCTATTCTTGCTGATTGCCTTGGGAGGTATATCCATAAGATGGTGGAAAAAGGGAAAATAAATGGTATTCAACCATCCTTAGCTAGACTCATTTTCTCTCATGAGAAATTTGAGGATGATACTCTTATCATGGGAGAGTCAACAATTAAAGAAGCCAGAAATATGAAGAAAGGTCTATCTATCTATATTGAGGCTACTGGTCATCTTGTTAATTGGACTAAGAGTTGCATCTTCTTCATTAATACTCCTAAAAAAAGACAAAAGAAAATGTCTACTATTCTTGATTGTACCATTGGAAAACTCCCTTCATCTTACTTGGGATTGCCCCTTTGCTCCAATCCTCCAGAAAGTTTCTAGAACACTCTAATCAACAGATACAACAATAAATTTGCTGGATGGAAAGGGGCGCTTCTCAGCAATGCTGGAAAACTCTAATTACTGAAATCTACCCTCCAGAACCTCCCTGTTTATGCAATGAGTTTATTTAAAATTCCCCATAAAATTGCTAATGAAATTGAAAAAATTAAGAAAAGATTCCTCTGGTCTGGGGTTGAGGAAAAGAAAAGAATGAGCCTTGTATCTTGGGAAAAAGTTTGTAAGCCTAAAAAGATGGGAGGTCTTGGGATGTAGACTATTAAAAAAGTTAATAAAGCCCTCATGGCTAAACAAATATGGAGGATTTATGGAGATAAAAAAGAGTGGAATTCTATCATTAAAAGTAAGTATCTCTTTCTTAATAATTCTTTGGAGGAATTTATAGGGGAAGACAACATCACTAATGGTTCCTTCATCTGGAATAGTATAAAATCTACCAAAGACCTGATTGTGAAAGGTAAAAGATGGAAGTTGGGAGATGGTAGTAGAATTGATTTTTGGGATGATGAGTGGATCCACTCTGTGCCTATGTCAACCAATCAAGACTGGAAGCAAATTATTGAAAGAATATTCTATTGGCACAAAAGTTACTGATTACTGGCAGGATAACAACTGGAAGAATCTAGGAGAAATTGATGTTAGTCTCATTTTCCTCCAGCATGAGCTTCAGACCTAGTACATAACAGATAACATTCAGGATTCAATTGTGTGGAATCCTACTTCTGATGGCAAGTATACTATGGCCTCTATTGTTAATATTCTTTCTGATAGAGAGGAAATGCCTTGCTCTTTTGTATGGTATAAAAATTATCATACCTAAAATCAACTTCTTCTATTGGATCTTAATTCAAAATAAACCGCTGAGTTTTGATAACCTCTCTAGGAGGGGTATAAACATTGTCAATAGATGTAGTCTTTGCTTTTAAAACATTGAATCCTGTGATCATATCATGCTCCACTGTCCTTTCACTTGTAAATTTTGGGATATCATCTTTAGAAAAATGGCATATCTACTGGTGGTTTCCTTTTGTTTGACAGTATTTTGTTGCTCAATGGAGTTACCCACCTCAGAACTTTATTGATAAAGACCTTTGGTTCCTTATCCCTTTTCATGTGTGCTGGAGAATCTGGAAAGAGCGCAACAACAAAATTTTTAGAGAAAAATAGGCATCTCCTGAAGTGGTAGGCAATCAGATTTATAGGGCGCTAGAAGAAAACTTCTCATCCTTTAAACCTGAGGCTAAATTAGGTAAGAGGGAAAGTGACAGTAATGACAGTCATATCAATCATAGATCTCTGGCAATTTGGACTTTGCCCTGTGAAGGTTGGGTTAAAGCTAACTTCGATGGGGTCGCGAAGGGAAACCTGAGAACTGCTGGAGGAGGTGTCTTAATAAGAGATCATAATGGTAATTGTGTCGATGTGATTACCTCTCCTTTGGAAATTCAATCTAACCATAGGGTCAAAGCTATGGCTACTCTCAACATTATTTTACTGGCAGAGGAACTGGGCTATCAGAAAGTATGGCTAGAGGGAGACTCCTTAAATATTATTAATAATAATAGAGGCAAGATTAAGGCATCATGGACTATAGAACATATAATTGAAAAGATAATTAATGTGGCTTCAAATTTTACCTCCTTTTATGTTTCTCATAGTATTCAGGAAATGAATCAAGTGGTCGATTGTCTAACCAACATTGGAGTAAAGAAAGATGTCACATGCAAGTGGCACGGAAGCACAAAAACTAATAATGAGGTGGAATTATTACTCAATTATGATAGGCTTAATAATAAGGTAGGTGAGGTCATTCACATTAATCATTCTAATTAATGATGATCTGATTAGGGGTGTGATGACGACGTCGAGCAATGAGAAGCATCAAAATAATGATGATTCACTTAAGACACAAGTTTTTTGGGACATCATTAAGTACTCTATGATGTGAAAATATGTTTTCATTTTGAGCTGAATACTAGTATGAAATAAAACAGTGAGAGAGGCAAAACTGTAGAGGAAGAAGATATGGGTGGAGATTTGAAGAGAGAAGAACCTGCAGAGCGTAAATGGAGGGAAGAAAAAGAGGTGTGGAGTAAGCTTAAGAAGGGTAATGTTCACAGATATTTGAAGCGTCTCCATGGAAACAACAAGGAAGTGACAGAAGCTTTTGTTAATGGCTGGGAGAATGAAACTATGAACATTTTGGGCAAATCTATCAAGATCACTCTAGATCGTCTTGCAAAAATAACGGGTCTTCCATTGGAGGGGATGCATTTTCTGAAAGAAAAAAAAGAGGGCAAAAAAGGTTATAAAAAATTCCCTAAGACTGATAAATAAAGGGCAATTCTTGTGAAGGGTGATCTGGATTATGTCAACCTGTCAAATATCAAGCATATTTGGGCGTTCGTGATTCAGGCTATCATGGAGAACTTCACATTGGACGACAGGTATTCTAAGGTTCACAATTATCATTTTGTTTTGGTAAACCATTTCCATCATAACATTATGGTTTGCTTTCCCTTCTATCTCTTAAGTTCGTTCAACCAGAGCATCAGTGACCATAGGAGTAAGTCTTCCCCTGTTTTACATGAGGGATTAATACTGTTGATTACAGACTATGTCAAGAATCATATCCCCGACCCCATTCCCAAAATTATTGTGAATGTTAAGAGGAAAAGTCTAGAGGTGTCTAAGGGTAAGAGCCCTAGTAAGGAAAAAACTAAAAAAAGCCATAGAGGCCCTATTGCTGTGGATATCTCTCTATCTATATATGATGATATCTAGGGGATGAAAACTGATGATGAACATGATATTGAGTCATCTGAGGATGAGGGTTTTACTGGGAAATTGGGAAAAATTGAGGACATGAAGACTACCACCAATGTGTCTCTGGGTGGTAATGATGATACAGAGGAGACCCAGAATCTGGAGAACAAAATATTGGATGAAATTATTGAAGAAATTGACAATATTATTGATACCCATATTGAAGACCATATTGTTAAAAATGATGGTGATGAGGAACAGAATCAAGAAACTCAGGATTCTCAGAGAGAGTCGAGGGATATTGATACCCACAATGAAGACCACACTATCAATAATGAAGGTGGGGAAGACCAGACTCATGACTTTCAGGATTACCACAGGGAAACATGGGATATGGCAGAAACTAAGATTGACAAAGGCAACATTGAGAAAAATGAGGAGGATATTGTCCCTGATAAGGAAATTGACAAAACTGAGAAATATTAAAATGAGAATGAGAAGGCTGAGTACAACCATGATACCTTGAAAGGTGACCTTGAAGATAAGAATGTCCATAATAGGAGGAGCCTTGAGGATGACCTCCATGAGAGAGAGGTCAATGTCAAAAGGGTGGATACTATTTCTTTCCTTCAAATGGCCAAAAATAAAGCAGAGAAAAGCTACAATATGGATAAGTGGATTCATGATGATATTAAGGAGATCAAAGATAATTATAAGAATCTGGAAGATAGGAACGTGTTGCTGGAGGAAATTGTTGACAAAATGCACAATAATGCTACCATGTACCAGCAGGGGAAATATGTTTTCGATAAGGTAAAAAATATGGATACCAAGATAAACACCATGGTGGAAAACAAGCTCAAAAATATTAATGACAAGGTTAACAACAACAAGGCTCTTATCAAAAAGCTTACTACTGTTAGAAAAATGGGTATGAAAAACTCTTTGGATAATCTGAAATCTTTATATACCCTTCTAGAAGGTAATGACAGTGATAAGGCAAGGCAGGAGAATGATAGCCCTCAGGAAATTCATATTTCAGCCCCTAACACTAGGAATCACTCCAGCACTAAAAAGAAAGCCCAAGTCCAGACCAAAGATATCAATAAGTTACGAGACTCGATCCAGAGCATGGAGCTGCAGATGGTTGAATTTTAGATGTTGGAGGATCAGTTGGAAGCTGTTTAGCTTCAGTGCTAGAATGATTTGGTTTTCTAAAATTTTTTTGGTATCTGTCTACTGGAAGCTTTTTGTAGTTAGTTATTTTGATGTATTGTAATGACATTTCTGTTAAATCTAGGATTTAGACCTCTTTTGGTCTTCTGTCATATGTGACAGTTCGTTGTTACCTTTGTCCTTTGTTGTCTATCTTTTTGGTGCTATGTAAAGGGTTTCGGGGCCCCTTCAAAACCTGTTGTTACCTTAATCAAAAACTAAATACAACATGACACGATAGTAATGAATAACCTACCCTTGAAGAGAGAGATATGGTACTTTTTCAATGTAGAAAGTGGAAGTTGTTATTGGTCAATCTAGATCAATTGGGTCCACTACAACCTCATGAGATTGAGATTGTGTTAAGGATATGATAAGGAATGCACACATGTCTGTGGTAAGATAGAGCATCTATGATCCCTTGGAAATGCTTATCAAGTAGTAATGGTAGGATATGATATTTATGTTCTGAAGCTTCTTTATCCAAAGGGTATCAATGGCATTTCTCTCTTCACTGAAATCGAGGGTGTAGAAGATGCTTTGCATCATTTGGGTATACCACTCATTTTCTATACCCAATGGATGCAAAGAAACCTTCTGCACCACTTATTTGATTGAAGATAAAGGAAATTGATCCCCTTTTGATAAAGACTATTCAAGAAAGATAGATGGCATCTTATTGTTTCTACTTGATAAGCATTCCCAAGGGAGAAAGAGAAACTAATGATTAGTAGTCGACATTGAGAAGACCTAAAACAAAGTAACAATAATGAATAAGTATGCCAACATAATGAATAAGTGGGAAAAATACATTGATCCAATAACAAAAAATATATTACAACATTACATGATTTATTATTGTAATCCCCCTCTGACTTACACATCTAGGAAATGAAACTATAAATCTTATTACGATGTTCAAATAACCAACATGACTTGCAACTGCATACCCAATTTTTGCTTTCTTGCCTGTGTATCATATTCTCCTTGCCTCTCTATTTCCTACACATGTATATATGGATACACAACTAGATGCATGATATAAAATTCATAGTTTATTACATACAAGATCGTAAGATAAGCTACATCAATAAATTAGCTAAATCAATCATAAGGTATTTAAAACTAGTTTCGTAAAGAGATGCAAACTATGTAAAATATTGGTAAGGGGTGGCAAGATTAAGGAAGAACTCAAAAGTACAAGACCTGAGGGCTAGACCTAATGCCTCAGGGGCTCATCATAGATGGGCTTGCCTATGTAACTCGTAGAGACATTGACTTCTCTTTATAATACCTCTGTATTTAAGGATTATGCATCCTTCCTACTAGAAATAATATGCTGAACTGATTAAATTATCGACCAGGGAATGTAATCTTTGAAATGGTATCGATAAAGTATATGCTCTAATCTACTCCAAAAGTCATTACTGATTAAGGAATGGAAAATACTGAAATGAAACTAAGCTAGGAAATGGAATCAACAACGTAATCTAAAGATAAAAGAACCTACTGAAACAGTAAGCTAATTCTTTGCCTATGCTGCAGGAAACAATAAAATAGCTAACTGCCTATGCTACAGGAACAACCACTGGTGCTGTTACTAATGGATGTAGGAGAAACAAAGTCCTAATTAATTCAAATGACTTGCAACTACTTTCTACTAAACTACAAATTAGTTTCACCTCCTGTGTGGGCCCACATGGAAGAGTGAAACAAGAACTCAAAAACTAAGAATTGAAGCTCTCATTGATCATTCATAAAACATGGATTACAAAGGATGCAGAAAATAAGATTGTATTTCTCTCACTAGATTACAAAAGATTCTTATAATACTAACTCTACCCCTGGAATCAAAACTTCCAGATTATTTAACAACAACTTCTAAAACAAACTCCTATCAACTAGGATCCCCCAACATCAGGGATATGTCAATCATTAAGAAACATGATAAAAAAATTTAACTATAGAAACAAACTACATTTAATCATATATAAAATCTAGGAATGCGCCACTACTATATTTACTCCATCGTGTCCGCTTTTCAACTGTGACTTATCTGCAATAGGAACTATTCTCAATCGCGCGTAGTGGAATCATCATGAGCCCCGCAACAGTTGGCCTTTTCATAGCATCACTCCATTCTTTAATGTTGACTCCTTCCTTTGCCATGGATCCACCATTTCTGCAAAAGTTTAGCACATACACATATCCAAGACAAGAATCCATAATAAGTTTCTTTACTAACTTACTCTCATCACATGGCTACAGGAAAACCACCCAACTTAAAGTAGGACAAAAAGACACCAGATTTAGTTCCATATATCCATGCAACATAGAGATAGTATATTTATAAACTAAAAATGTTTCACACATATTTACATACACACAATTATAGCAGTTCTGAGATATCAATATAAACAGTCTGAAAAAGTATCATGAAAGCATATGAAGTTCTCAAAGTCTAGCCATAAAAACACATGAAACTTGAAACTATATAGGCCTTATATTGGCCTCATCATTCCCCCCAACTTAGCCTTTTGCTGGTCCTCGAGAAAATAGATAGTTCTTCACTCTGGCCTACATTCTGATATCTATGGCTGCTTTCTGTCCAATACCCCCATTAGCAAAACTCCAGTAAAATCCCTTAGTGTCCCTGTGCATTTCCCACCTTCTCACCTCTCCTGCCATGTCATAATCTTCTAAATTTGCTGAGTTGGACAGAAGAGGAGAAAGAATAAGGGGTGGATAGAATGTTAATGGAATCCAATAGCTCTGCCTTTCCCTGCCTAACATGATGTACCAAGGAGCACGCTTGTTTTCCATTGCAAAATTAAGGGGTGAATGTGGCTCCTTATTTATCATGTCCTCTGTCATGTTGATCCAGTGCCACTAGATTGATTTTCTAGCCTTAGTCAATTCAATTTATGCCACCCAAGTGTACTCATCAAAGGCTGCATTCCTGAGAGGGTTAATGATCTTGCTTACAGACTTTGACTGGGCTAACTTCACCCAGTCATAATAGTAAGTTTTGGGGTCTTTGGCTTCTGGCCGTAGGCATAGAGGAATTTTGTCCTCTAATTCTCTATAAATTTTATCTTGGGATTCTCTACTAATCTCATTTTGTATCCATGCCATGAGTTCCCTCAACTGAATGTCCCCAACATAAGGCAGTGGATTCCAATCCCTATTATTAGGTATAGCTAAGTTGTGCAAGAAGAGCACACATAAGAGGTTCTATATGGTTGTAGGAGAATTGTGAAAGGCTTGAAAAAACTCAAGGGGCTCATTTATCAAAGGAGACTTGCCCTTTACTATACTAGTTAACTGATAATTCAACATTTGTTCTTTAAGAAAAATGGCATAAACAGGGGAAGGAAACCTACAACTCATTAGCTCAGGGATAACTAATGTTACCTTAGTCAATTTTTCTTGAAGCCACTCTACCTCTTCCTCTTTTTCTACCAATTCCTGAAAAGTCTAATCGATAACCTGCTGCAAATCCTTCTTCTGCCTTTGCCATTGCTCTCTTTCCATTATCAACTGATTGATTAGCCGAAAGATAACAAAAAATGGAGTTACAGGGAAAGGTACCTCTGGTAGATTACCTTAATTAGGGTTTTCCCCTGTGGCTTGTATGCCAGCTAAACTATTATTTCCTGTAGCTGCATCCTGTGAGAAGTTTGGATGGATTATGGTGGCCCTCTCAGGGTTATCACATTGCTAAGCTGCAACAACTAGTGTGTCCAATCCTTGATTTAAAACTTGCTTGGCCATCATGTCAATATCGGGGTTTGCTTCAAAAATATCCCTCCCGTTTGCTACAGGAGGTGTATCCACACTCATTACAATACCAGAATTTTCTTTAAATAAACTCTGCTCTGCCGCCGCAGGAGGCAAATTTGGCATGCCTTCTTCATTAACAAGGTATCCTTCTAAAAAGTCATCATTTGATTCAATGAAATCATCATTAATTTGGAGTCCATGGGAAGATGAACTCCCCCTTTGAACCCTATAGGTTTGTTCATTGGAGGTGGAATCATCTTTGATTACTACACATTCTGTGCTCATTCTAACCTCGGAGGATTGTTTACCTTCTAGTGGCTCCTCTGACTCAGGAGTGTCAAGGTTGATTGCTATTTCTCCTGGTGATATGTCTGTAGCCATACCCTTCCTCTATCTACTACTTCTTCATAAAGGGGTTTCCTCCTTGCTATTGACAATCTTTCACTTTCTTGAAGTGGTTAAAGCTACATGATCCTACTTCTTTGAGCATTTGCTAGAACCAGAGGCAACTGGCTCTCCTTTTTCCTTCCCTTTCCTTGTAGGGGTGGTAGTTCTGATTAAGTAAAAACAGGTTTTACAAGGACCTGAAACCTTTACAAAAAACCAAAGAGTTTAGCAGGTTTTACAAGTACCTGCAACCTAGAGTTTAAAGATAAACAGTTAAAACCAGAAACAACTATGCCATAGCATCAAAACAGAGAGGAACAACAAAAAAAGGAACAAACAGGTGAGAATTGCATCGATTAGAGGTGAGAATTTTTCTTCAGAAACCTCTTTCTCTAAAATTTTTTCTTTGCCCTTATTCTGGGATGACCCAGATACAAAAGCTTCAGGAGGACACCTATGGTTTTTAGTCCTAGGTCTTCTTGCTGAAGAAGAACTTGATCCCAGTTCTTCAATAACCTTAAAAACTCCCTAATCTATTTGGACTCCCTTGCCAACCCTACTCCCTAAAGGTCTTAGGGTTTCCTTCTCTAATTCTCCTAACAGGAAATCCTCCCATGTCATACTGGACTGGTCTCTCAATGCTTTTTCCATAATAAGCTTAATGAGACAGTGATGAGAAATGATATTGGGCTTAGCTTCCTGCACTATTGAAGCTCATTTCTTCAGAATGTTGAAAAGAAAATTGGGCACGTTGATGGGTCTATTATCATGCCTTAGGTAGCTCAGAAATTTGAAGTGAACTGCATGCAGGTAAGCTTGTCATCCCTCACAAGTGAAATGGTTGATAATAAAGACTGCACATTACTTATAGGTTTCAGGTAGAGACAACATGTTAGTGCCTTGTTTCTTGTTAGCCTCCAATGGTGGGTCTGTGTGCAAAGTAAATTGTGCCCTTGCTGTTGTTAGGTCAAAGTTTTCCAAAAATTCCTCGCCTTCCTATGGTAACCCCATTACCTCAGCCATGATTGCTTGTGAAAATGGTACCCTTAATCCCTTGACAGTAGCCACCTCGTCATGGAGTGTGCTTAAGAACTGTAATGCCACGTCTTCATCTTGGCTGGTAAGGTTAAGAATATAATCAATCCATCCTCTAGATTGGAACAACGATATGCAAACTTGACTATTTAGCATAATGTCATGAACCGTGGGTTCATAATGAACCAAATCTCCACCCATGTCCGAAGGGTATGAAAAACACACAAACAAGAATACACAAGCAACACAAAGATTTCTCACAAATTATATCAAATAATTTTGCAGAGAAAATAAAAAAAGGCGAATCTGTAGGTATTTGCAATGATGGAAAGTTTTGGACTTCAATATTTTCAAGCGCTATATGGGGAAATGAATGCAAATATATCATGTCTCAAGTATTGAACTATTCATCATTACTCAACAGACGTCCATATGGACACCTTGGCTTATTTGTGTGAAACAAATTTCTCATTTCAAGGCTGTCCCATCTCATAGGCTGAATTGGTAATATTTATGCAAAAATGGTACAAATATTTGTGCAAAAAGGGTACAACATTTTAAAATTTTAAAAACATAGCATTCAATACATACGTGGTTATATAAAACAAATTGCAGATTTCCCTCCCCCAACTTAAGTACACAAATGGTCCTACATGTGCGCATATGATGAGAGCGACGATAATAAAAAACTTATAAATGAATTAAATGCCAAAGATAGTACACACACCTAATGATGTACTAGTGGCTCCGTGAAAGTGCCATTCATTGATGAGGAATAAAATGAGGTGGACGGGTGGTAGATAAGTAATAATGAAATGAAATGAATATTTATTATAGAGAAAGGTACTTTTTGGAGGAAAGTAATTATTATGGGATGTTGTGAACATGGCTCAATGGGAAGAATGAATATGAGCAAGGGGTTCATATTCATCTGCTATAGGAGGATTGTGAACTTCAACATACTCAAACTGCTACAGGAACTCCGCCTTGCTTTGGGGCTTATGGTATAACTTAAGGCGCTGGCCATTAACCAGTAACTTGAAATGGATGGGGTCAATAGTAGACAATTGTACAACACCATTGGAAAATACAACAACAATTTCATAAGGCCCTAATCAGCGGGTATGAAACTTACCAGGAGCATGCTGGTAACAGGAGTCATAGAGAAGAGCCCAATCACCTATGGAAAAATGCTTGTCTTTGATGAACCGGTCATGCCAAAGCTTCCGCTACTGCTAAACCAACTCAGTGTTAGAAAAAGTAGACTTCCTCCATTCATCTAGACTATTCAATGTGAGAACTTGCTCCTTTTGTGCTACAGTGAGGTCAAGGTTGAGCTCCAATGCTATCCACAGTGTCTTATGCTAGAACTCAATAGGCATCATAATAGTCTTACCATAGACTAATTAGAATGGGGTGAATCCCATAGTAGACTTCCAAGTAGTTCGGTAGGCCCACTGTGCTTTAGGAAGTCTGGCCACCCAATCCTTCTTGCAAACAGCTATAGTCTTAGTAAGAATGGCCTCCAATTCCTGGTTAGTGACTTCAACCTAACCATTGGTCTGCGGATGATAAGGAGATGACTTGCCATGGCAAATTTTGTATTCCTCCATCAGAGAAGCTATAAGGTTGGAAGTGAACTGCGCACCCTGATCAGACACTATTTCTCTGGGAATACCAAATCTTGTAAAGATGCATTCATATAAGAACTTGGCAACATTGGTATCCCGCAGATGCTTCATTGGTTTAACCTCGGCCCACTTGGTAACATAATTAGTGCAGACAAGGATATAGGACTTACCATGAGAAGATGGGTCAATGGGACCTACGAAGTCAATGCCCCACTTATCAAAGGGTGTGACCACCACCTGACGCTGCAAGGGCATTTCATCTATCTTAGTAGGTCTCCCCATTCATTGGCACTGATAACATTTCTTTGTGTACTGAGATGCATCTTTGTAGAGAGTTGACCAATAATATCCCATAGTCAAGATCTTGAAAGCCATCCATTTTGCTGTAAAGTGACCACCACATGGCTCATCATGACATGCCTATAGGATGTCATAGGTTTCATCTTCTCGGATGCATCTTTGCATAACCTAGTTTGGACTAGTATAAACATGAAACCAACAATCTAAGAAAAATTGAAACTTTTCTCGGCCAGCAATCTGTGTTCTTTTGAAGAAAACTGAGCCGACGTCTGACCTATGGTGAGATAATTGGCAATCTTAGCATACCATGGATTCTGTGCTATTAACAAAGACAAATTCTCATCTAAAAATTGTCATCAATGGCTGCAGGATCATCAGGTACATGCAAGCAAGAGAGAAAATCAACGACAACATTGGCTTTCCCTGGCTTGTCGATAATTGTGATGGACAATTCCTACATGAGTAGCAACCAATGAGCCAATCTTCTTGAGATGGCTAGCTTATTCATTAGGTACCGAATCACTGAATGGTTTGTATGGAAAAAAATCTGATAACCAGTAATGTAATGCCTGAACTTATTCAGAGCATAAATCACTACAAGCAACTCCTTTTCGGTCACCGTATAATTGAATTTTGCTCCATATAGATTCCTACTGATATAATAAATGGCATGTTCAAGTGCATCTTCTTGCTGGCCCAATACTGCTCCTATAACATAATTAGAGGCATCAGTATGAATGTGGAATGACAATCACCAATTTGGCCCACACAACATTGGTGTGGTTGTCAGAACTTCCTTAAGCTGCAGGAAGGATTTTTCACAATTGAAATTCCAAGAAAAATCAGAATCCTTCTTCAACAGATTATACAGGGGCACTGCAATTTGGCTAAAATTCTTGATAAACCTTTTGTAGTATCTAGCATGGCTGAGGAAACTCCAGACTTCTACTTTTCCAGTGTGGTCAGAGTACTGATGACTGAAATCTTGGTTGGGTCTACCTGGATGCCATGTGAGGAAATAAAATGTCCCAACACAACACCTTCCTCCATCAGCATAAAGCATTTCTCACTATTGAGAGAGAGATTGTATTCCTGGCAGCGTTTGAGGACTTTCTCCATATTGAGCTTAGCTTCTGCAAAGGTGTTCCCATAAGCTATGAAGTCGTCCATATAGATCTCCATAAAATCAATAGATATGTCAGAGAAAATACTAATCACAGCCCACTGGAAAGTGGCCAGAGTATTACACAAACTGAATGGTAAGACAAAATATGCAAAGGTCCCCCAAGGACAAGTGAAAGTTGTTTTCTCCTGATCCTCAGGAGCGATTTGAATCTGATTGTGACCACTAAAACTGTCTAAGAAGGAAAAATACTTCTTGCCAACCAAATTATCTAGGACTTGATCAATAAAGGGAAATGGGAAATGATCCTTCTTGGTGGCTGTATTCAATTCCCTGTAGTCAACACATACTCTCCATTTACCCTCTTTCTTAGGCACAATGACCAAGGGCGAAACCCATTGGCTATCAGAAATGGGGTAGATGAAGCCAGCGTTTAGCAACTTTTGAAGTTCAGTTTTGACTATGTTGCGCAACATAGGATTAACCCATCGCTGAGGCTGGCGTACATGTTTATAATCTGGGCTAATGTAGATCTTATGAGTACAGAGTTTGGGATCTAATCCTCTCATGTCAGTGTAATCCTAGGCAAATGCATGCTGATGTTCCTGTAGCAATACTAGGATAGTCTTCTGGTGAGAGGGTGCCAAAGTACTGCTGATATTTAACTCCTTACCCGTATTGACTTCAACTTGAATTACCTTGTCTACCATTGTGATTGGGGCAACTGGAAGAGAAACCATTTCATGGGGTAATAAAGAATGAAGGAAGCAGGAGGATACATAGTAGGAACATGTATGTGCAGGTGGTAAAATAGGTTCCAAGATATAGTCAGACTGTGAGCACCACCAAGGACTTTGACCATATTCATTTATAACAATAGATTCAATTACCTCATTGTCCTCTTTAGTAGTTAGAAAGGGGTCTCTATCAATGACCATGAGCTGATGGATCGAGTTGGTTTCTAGATCAAGATCATCTAATTCTGGCCATACGACATCTTCATCTTGCAACATAGGTTGAGCAGGGGAGTAGAGGGTCAAGTTTTTGGTATGGACTCCATTGGAAATTGTCATATTCCCCGACCAGCAAGCTATAAAGGCATCAACGATGGCTAACCATGGTCTTCCTAAAATGAGAGGATACCCACCCATATCGGCTTTAGGGGATAGAACAAAAAGGTCCACTGGATACTCCCAAGAATGTAAGGTAACTATGACATCTTCTATTACCCCATCTGGTTTAACAGTAGAGCTATCAGCTAGTTGCAAAATGGTTGGTGGATCGCAGAGGCCAACAATGTTTAAATGGGACAATACTTCTTTGGTCATGACATTGATAGATGCACCTAAGTCAACTAAGGCATTGGGGACTTGCATACCTTGGATGGTAACTGTAACCACAGAACTCCCTGGATCATAATACTTGGGAACATCCAACTTTTCTAGCATAAAATCAGACAGTTGTCTGACAACATGAATGGTTTTGGGATCCTTTTTCTTCCTTCCATGTTGCTTTATGCAAGCTTCCCGTATGACTTTAGTATAAGCAGGGACTTCTTTAATAGCATCCAACAAAGGTATTTTTACTTTTATCTATTTTAATTGGTCAAGAAAGTATGCCACTGCATGATTTACTACGGGTTCAGCTTGATTGGCTAACCTTTGAGGAAATGGGGGCACTTTGGCTACAGGATTTGGCACATCTTCTTGGTCAATAGGTGGTTCTTCAACCTTGGTTATAATAGGCATTTGAGGTGAGGTAAGAGTGTTCCTGATCTCAAATGGATATCGTTTAAGACATAGCTCTGTTGCTAAGTGGTCGACTCGCTATTAAGATTGGGATTAGGTTGTGCTAGCAGCTGCGTTTTCTTAGGAGGGTTATTAGCGGCTATAGGAGGAGGCATTAGGGCTTGTTTTTGAGGAGGAGGCAATAGGGCTTGCTAATGAGATGGATTAGGCCATTGATTGGGTTGCTGCCACCTTGCTGAGGTTGCTGCCAACCTTGGTGAGGTTGCTGCCAACCTTGTTGTGGAATTCTAGGTGAAAAGAGAGATGGAGGTGATGCGACGCTCTATGCAGTAGCAACAGAAACAAAGGAAACATCAGATGAACCAGCAAAGACATCAACATTAGCAAGGTCAGTATATGCATCATCAACAACCCCATAACTGTATCTGGTGATATGATCAAAAGGCAAACCTCTCTGATGTGTTTAAGAATATTTTTCAAGCTACGCCCATTGTTCAACCCGCTAGGAATAAATATGTAGACAACATTGGGTTCTCCAGAGTACCATTTGTAGAGAAAAATGTTTCAGGTAATCATGCTGGATCTATTTTCCATGGAAAAGCCATCGTTCAACCGGTAAAGCCATTTTTTGTAAACCCTCATTTCCATTTTTCAATTGCAGGCACCATGAGGGTTTTTGAACATATGAGATTGGGGAAACCTCAAAACAGACCACCGATGTTGGCCATCCACCCCCATTTTCGGGTAAACCAGGTCAAAAGTTTGAAAGTAAAATTGAGCGAGAAATGGAGATGACTCAAATTCAAAACCGGAAAGTTTTCCCTACAGGTAAAAAAGGGTATCGGCACAGGACCAGGCAACTCCTCAGAGAGAAGCAGTCAATCTTTGATATTTGTGAAGGCACCCCCTGTATCACCAAAACACAGACATGACGAACCCAGCAAGAGAAAGCATGTTCAGTTCAAAGGGCATGATCCCCCACCCCTTGTGGGTGACTGCCCTACTCGAGCCCCCTTCATTCCAAATAAACTCAACCGAGTCTGGAAAAAGAAAGATCCTCATGTCAATGCCAATCTGGTCTCTAATATGGCTTCAATCACTCTTCCGGATAAGATGTTGTAGGAGCACATTGGCACACTTTGGCATTCAAATCTCATAGGTAAGCTTTCTTCAAACAATCTATCGTTGTATGTAATCCAAGAATGGGCAATGCAGACGCTTTTGGGCTTAAAAGATATATTCTATTTGGATCCAATATCAAAATATTTTATACTCATCTTTCATTCCAAAGCTGATAGAGATTTGGCTCATAAGCATAAGAGTTGGTTTTGTAAAGGATCGGGCCTCTTTACTATGGTGTGGATCCCCAATTTTAAACCTGATCCTACACTTGCCCGCTTCTTCCCCCACTGGATATCTTTTCCTTTGCTTCCACTTGAATACAGAGATCTTGAGACTATTGAACTCATTGCGAACACTGTGGGTATCTTCATTAGGCATGACCTCATTCCATTTGAAGCCCCTAATCGAGAAACTCAAGTTTGTATTTTAATTGATAGCCACAAAGTGGCTATTAATCAAATTTCTATCAAATCTAAATGGGGAGATTGGGTACAATAGATCATCATCCAACAACCAGAGCTCATTCACAAATATCAAAGTAAACTTGGACACTTCACCTCGGATTTTCAGAAGGGTTATCCATTAGAAATTAGAGTATGCTCAGATCATACTTCTGATCCTTTGGAATGTACCCATAACACTTTGCAAGCAATAAATCCATGCCATCTTCAACCCAAGCCAACAATGCAAACTCAAGGATGCACTGGCAATACTTCCTTGTTCTAGGCACATATTTCAGCAGCAAGGTTCTCTGTTCTACTTTGGTATTTCTTTTCGTATTTATCACTTTGCTCGCAATGGAGAGATTCTCGGTCTACTCTCTGCATTAAGGGTCTGGAGAAAGATAGTATGATGGCCCCTTTGAGTATGAAGGCCCCTCACTCTGAACGACAACCTCAAAGCTTAAATACTGAAAGCCTACAACAAAATTATAAGATTAGACAACACATGGAGCAAATCATTGCAGAATTAGTGTCCAAGTCGATATTTGACAAAACATGGGCAACCGTAGTAAATTTAGAAGAACAAGATGCAATTAATAAATTGTTGTCTCTACAATTGGGGCTCCAAGTGTGCCACAAACCAAATAATCTACAGGTTATAGTACCTGATAAGCAGGATATTGCAGATGATTTAATGGATGTGCCTCAGTCTCAGGAGCAGATCAATACTTCAGATTTGCTAGAACATTCAGTGATTGTGGCTGAAGATCATAATAGCCCAAACTTTTTGTTTTTGGAAGGATCTTCTAAAATTGATCTATGGGTTGAAAATTGCATTATTCAGCAGGCTCAGGTTATGACAGATGGTTTGGGTAAGGACAGGTTGCTTTCACAAGTTGAGTTGGACAACCCCAGCCACAACAAGGGTACTTATAGTACAAAGGTCACTGATCAAGTGACATTATTTAACCACAAGTAGTATCTGTCAATTGAAAAATCACATTCAAAATGCCCTCAAACACCAAAAAACCCTAAGACAAGAGGTCGATCTAAAGGCATGAAGACCAAACAAGAAATTGCTGCAGGTATCCAGTCTACCCTAGATGACAACTTTATTGTTACAAAACGTGTGACAAGGAGAACACGAGGTTCTCCTTGTCAGCAATGAAGATTAACTCATGGAATGTCAGAGGCATCAATGCCTCTGACAAAAGACGTAGGATCAAAACAACCATTGATTCTATGAAAGCGGACATCATCATGTTACAGGAAACTATACGCCTCTCTTTCCGATTCCCACAGCTTTCCAAAGGCGAGGGTTAGTAGCAAAGGTTTCACAAATGAATGCAAATCAAGTATATAATGACTACTAAGCGAATAACAGAAACGTGAGCAATAAAATGTACAAGCAAGAGAAAGGAAGACAAATAAATGCAAACCCCACAATGCTTGAAGCTTCTATTATTTCTCTCTACTCCTTCTGAAACATTGTTCTTAATGCTTAGTATTGGCGGGGTAGCGTCTATGACTTGAGAAGCATCGAGAATTTGATAATTGAAATGTGTGTGGTCACAAGATGGATTGAATGCTAGAACCAAAATGACAG
>MU224887.1:947937-958225 GCA_018584345.1 Thuja plicata
GGCAGCTCCTCGAGATGACAGAGTTTGATACAAATTTTATCTTAATTAATGTCTATGGTCCTTCTTCAACACAGGATAAATTGAGACTTTGGGATGTCCTCACTAGGCTGATTCAGAGCCAAGACACGCAAAATGTCATCCTTGGGGGAGATTTTAATGCAATTCTTGATCAATCAGAAAAAATAGGAGGCATTATTCAACCTATCAAAACTATTCAGGACTTCTCTGACTTTGTTGACAATAACAATCTCATGGATATTCATCCCACCCAAGGTTCTTTCACATGGACAAACAAGAGAGCAGGGTTTGCATAGATTGCTGTTAGGTTGGACAGGTTCTTACTATCACAAGAATGGAAACTTCAAAATGTTCAAATTCATTCAGAAATCTTGGCATTACATGGCTCTGATCACTTTCCCATTTTACTTGTCATCAATAATTCAAGCAATAATGATAAGAGGCATCAATCATCTTTCAAGTTTGAAAGAATGCGACTCCAACACCTGTATTTTCTCCCTCTCTTGAACCAATGGTGGGTAAGTTCCCCATTTGTTAATGGATCTAAATGGATCAGTTTGCAATGAAGTTGAAACACATAAAGAAAAATATTAAACAGTGGAATGAGCAGGTCTTCAAGAATATATTCCATCAAAAAGAGGAAGTTAAACAACAACTGTCTGATATTTATAGCCATATCATCCAAAATGGTTTTAATAATGACTCCTATCATAAACAAAAAGATCTTCAACAAGATTGGAATGAGCTATGTAACAGAGAAGAGGAATATTGGAGGGAAAAATCCAGGGAACTATGGCTATGTGAAGGGGATAAAAATACAAAAAATTTTCCATGCCTCAGCCACAAAAAGAAGTGCAACAAGGACAAGATTTGAAATAAAGGGAGTGACTTCAGGAAATATTATCTCAAACGCCCAAGATATCTGAGATGAAGGGGTTAATTTTTTTAAGAACCTGTTAGCCCTAGCTACAACTCCTTCCCCTTCGGAAGAGCAATCAAATGATATTCTCAATGATATCCCCTTAATGGTTTCCCCGCTTGAGAATGACATGCTTATGGCCCCCTTTACTATCCAAGAGCTTTGTAAAGTTGTTTTCTCCTTTCCTCCAGATAAAGCACCAGGACCCAACGGGTTCACAGCTCTTTTCTTCCAGTGCTATTGGGAAGTCATTTGCTGGGACTTACTAGCAGCCGTGGAAGAATCCAGGAAACACACGTGTATGCTCAAGTATTTTAATACTACCAATATCGCTATCATTCCAAAAATCAAAGATCCAAAGACATTTGCAGATTTCCAACCAATATCTCTCTGCAACATTACCTATAGGATCATTAGGAAGGCTATTTATTTAAGACTGTAGCATCTTATCCCAACTATCATCTCATCTGAACAAGGTGGATTCGTGCTGGGATGACAAACTATGGAGGGAGCCTTGGTGGCTCACGAGGTTCTTCATTCAATTAACATGAATCACTCCTCCAATTTTTTATCAAGCTAGATATGATGAAAGCCTATGATAGAGTTTGTTGGGCCTTCTTATTCAAAGTTTTACAGAAAATGGGCTTCTCTAAGGGCTGGTGTAAATGGATTAGTGCATGCATTTTGGGGGCATGGTTCTTTGTAATCATTAATGGTAAACCTTTAGGATTTTTCTCCTCTACACAAGGAGTAAGGCAAGGAGACCCCATTTCTCCAGTGCTCTTCATCATCATGGTAGAGGCCTTCAATAGAATTATTAAGAAAAATAATTTGGCTGGGTCTTGGTATGGGGCACATATCGGTGGCACTAACATCTCCATCACACACTCATTTTTTGCTGATGACACTCTTCTATTTGGAACCTCAAATGTACATGAGGCTAAACAAATAAAACATACTCTTCAATTATACTCCAAAGTGTCAGGACAAAGTATTAATTCTCAAAAATCCAAGATCTACTTGTTTAACACCAACAAAGTAATCTCAGACAAAATTGTTCAGATTCTTGGATTCACAGAGGACTTTTTACCATCCATGTACCTTGGCATCCCCTTATTTATGGGCTCAAACAAAACAAGCTATTGGTCTTCAGTCCTGGAATGCATAAAGAGCATAATTTTGGCATGGAAAGCCAGATGGTTATCATTGTTAGGCAGAATCCTCCTTATCAAGTCAATTTTATCAGCAATTCTAAATTATTACTTAGCAGTCCTCAAAGCTCCTTCGTCCATTCTTCACAAGATACAAACCCTAATTAGACAATTTTTATGGACTACAAATATAAAATAAGAAAAGAAAATTCCTCTTATATCTTTATAAGATATGTCACATATACCAGCATTAGGAGGTGCAGGGGTGTGTTAGCACTATACCAAGAAAATTTTCAAATTCCTAGCATTGACTATTTTCCCACGTTTTTTGGTTTTAAATCCCATATTTTACTATGCTTAAAAGGTCAAAATTCATTAATTGGGTTTTGTTTTAAATATTTGTTTCTCAGTCGCGTTGGTCTTTTAACATGTTTTCAAGTTGTGTGAGTGAGCGATGAGTCATCAAAATGTAAATCGCGCAGTCATGGTAAAATTATGTCAAGTCATGATTAGCGTTGCGAGTGAGCGGTTTGGGTGCTAAAGAATATAAATCGCGTAGTCGTGATGTATTTTTGAAGTCAGGTTGTAAGTTCATGACTGAGAGGGTTAGGAATGGTTCTGTCTAATGCTCACTTGTGAGGAATTAAATCATTTTAAAAGAAGGTCTAGCGAGTCTGCGATGACTCAAAATCTTGTGTGTCGCACAGTCGCTCTAATGTTACGTTATTCACTTTATGCTCTGCAACCGAGCGAGTGTTATTAAAATGAAGTAGTCACATACCCACGTTAGGTTTCCATGTTTGTCTTTTAAGTTAGCAACTATGCAAGGAAGTCAGGTTGTAAAGGTCGCTCACTCGCTCAATTTTTAACTCATATGTGTTTTGTAGTGCGAGTAAGCGATAAATTCATGCAGAAGTTATTAGTTGAAAGCTCGCCGCTCAGTGGCAGAGGTATTTTCCAATGTTTTAAAAAGGTGTGTGAGTGGGCAATTATGAGATCATTTATTACCTCACTCACTCGTTGATGATTTGAAGTTTGAAAAAATGAGCTCACGAGTGTGCAATAAGGAAAAGAAGAAGGATATCGCTCACTCGCCAATAAATAAAGACAAAAGGAAAGTTGTTAGCGAGTATGCAATTGAAGAAATAAGGTTGGCAACCGCACACTCGCAGTCGATGAGATGGTTAAGTTTTCAAGCCCGCGAGTGCGCAATGGGAAAAAAATGAAACTGTCGCTCAACCGCTCATAAATTTGAGAAAAGCAAAAGGGGTCAGCGAGTGTGTGATAAGAGAATTTTAAGGTTTTGATACAAAATCTCACTCAACCATGAAGGATTAAGCCATAGAGATTTTTCAACAGTGAGTTTGCAACCGAATGAAGAATAAGGGTCATCGCTCACTCGCTAGTATTATAAGTTGAAGTGTTTTGCAGCGTGAGTGAGCGAACAGATAAAGTGCATGATAAAAATGAAAATCACTCACTCACTCAAATCCAAAAGCATTGATTTGGAAGCCAGCAGGTATGCGATTGTGAAATAATTGAGAAATGAGTGTGTACTCGCTCACTAATGAGAATTCATACAAAGCTAAAAATTGAGCAGCGAGTATGCAATGGGAGAAGAAAAGGTAATATTGCACACTCACATGGACATAAAATCAAAGGGTGGAAAGATAGCAAGTATTCGACTGCCAAATGATGGAGTGCAAATTAGGTCATTGGTCACCCGTAGAAGATGAAAACCAAGGTAGAAACAGACGGCGAGTGTGCGACTGGTTTAAGTAAAAGGTCACATCGCTCACTCACAAGGACTATTCTGAGTATGAGTGAAGTATAGTGGGTTGGTGCTAGATTGACAAGTGGCTAGTTTCAAGCTTACGAGTGCAAAATGAGAAAAGTGTACACTTTTTCTAGCTAGGATCAAATAGTGTGAATTAATGGCACCATTAGTGAAAGAGTGATGATTTCATGACACTACAACTGCAAATAATTTGGCATTCAAGTGGAAAAGACACAGGATTTAATGGCTATAAGTTTGAATGATTGAGTTTGATTCTGTGCAGCTCTCATTTCTGCATCCTGAGATTTTCTGCGAAGAACGAAAAGGTTTGTTGGTCTGAAGTATTCTATTTGAGATAATAATTTTGAAGAAGGATGAGTCAAGCTATTTTTCCTGCTACCTCGCAAGGGTCTAAGAAGAAGAAAGAGGTTACATTGAAGAAGTATGTAGAATAATTTGCTGAGTTGCTACCCAGAACTCTGAACACAAATAGTGCAAACTGGGATGAATGGAACGACAAATGGTGTCAATGTAGAAATCCAGTAACTCCAAATTATTTTGGTAATACTTTGTTTCATTATTTCTAGAATAATAGGATCAAACTAGTCCCAATTTGTAATCCATGGGATTTGATGGCAAAATTGATCGTGCCTGATGTCTATGTTGACATAGGTCTTATTAAGGAATTAGCTAAAAATTACTGCCCAGTAGCTAGGGTAATTAGGAAAAGGAATAAAGAAACCCTATTTTCCATAGATAGGAGGTCAGTGGCATAAGTATTTGGAATCACTGGTGCATTGTGCACAGACATTGATTTAAAGAAGATTAAGGCAGACTATGTCAAAAGAGAGCATTTAATTAAGCAATATGAAATGCCTAAGTTCATGCCCAGAGTAGATAGGCACCTGGTAAAAATTCCAGACAATTTCAAGCCACCTTTTGACTTATCCATGTTTCATCATTATGTAAAATGCACAATCTATGGTTTGAACAAGGTTCTAGGTTTTGATGGAGATTCTGCAGTGTCTCAAGATTTACTTATGATGGCCATGAACATCTAGCACCCGAAGGTCAACACTGATTATGACTATGTTGGATATATAGTTGATGCTATCCATGCTGCACTATTAGAGATACAGTCAGATACTCCAACACCTACTTTTAAGCATTACTCTCATCTGATGTATATGATTTTGTATTATAACAGAGCATCAATGGATAAAGAGCTTGAGTTATTTTTCTCAGAGTATGGTGTGGATGCACCAATCCAAAGATGGACTCAAGTATGGGATAGTTCATCCAACAAATCATCATTTGTATGCTTCTGCAACTAGATTGTGGATCCAATTTTTAATTTGTTAGGAATATATAGGCACAGGCTTCCTTTTGAGGTTAGAAAGATTTTGAGACCTTGGGAGTATGTCCCAAACTGGCCTATCTCTCACAATTGGGCTGATTTCTTCTTCTTTTGATTACATTACTATCATTAGAGTATATGGTTGTACTCAGCCCCCTCACATCCTTCCCAAGTTTGTTCCCCCTAGGATTGCATTCTTAGAATTCGTCTGGAAAATTACTTGGGTGGACAAGGAATTTCTGGAGGGACATAAGAAGGGAACTTTTATCCCCAGATTGTGGATGGGTTTTGACTTCTCCATCGGGAAAAGGGTTTTTGACCTGATAAATGATTTCTTGAAGAAATACAGAATATCTGCAGTAATTGCCAGATTTTTTGATCCAGAAGATTTTATGCAAATAGCCCTAAAAAGAAGCCTCAAAGATAGCTGCAGAAGCTATGGTTTTCTTAGAGCCTGCTTTCAAAATGTGGTCAGGGAAGGAAATGATTTTGGATAAGTTAAAAACTGCTATGTTGTATAGTGATGATTTCCCAGATAAAGTAACAGATGCCATTGAGATGGTCAGTAAGCTGAATGACACCTTTGCCTTTTTCAATGGCAAATCTGATTTAATAGATAACAAGTTGCAACTATTTGGTGATCAATGTCCATCATTGATCCCAAAAATTTATGATGAAACAGGTGTTTTGAAAACACAATCAGATTGGGTAGCTGGTTTTGACGCTATACAAAGAAATCAGGATATAAAGCAGCACTTTGAAAAGGATACAAATGTAGAATTTTTCAATGAACTGATTGATAGCCTTTTCAAAATCAAGAGAGATATGGCCAAATTTGTTTCTGAGGCTAGAACTGCCATGGATGCCAGATGGATAGAAGCTGTTGCAAAGATGGAGGAAGAAAAGACCTTTGGAGGCAAAGCTGAAAGGATGAGGAGGACATTGTCAACAACAACAACAAATCTTATTCATACTTTTCCAATAGCTGCCACCCGTGTTCTGTTACAAATTTTGTTTCTTTTCTGTTGCAAGGTTGTTGCAAAATATTTTTGTAAATCTTTCCTAGTAAGTCGGTAGCTTGTTGCATCCTTAATTATAAAAGGATTCCAAGACTACTGGGAAAGGGGATAGCCATTTTATTTTTGAGAATGCAAAATATAATTGTAAACTCTGGTTTAAGACCAATATATTAGGTTTTTGGAGAAATATTTATTCAATGTAGCAAGCAATTCTGATTTTGAATAAAATCTAGTTAACAGTTTCTGAAGCATATAATGAGTATTGTGTCTTCATTTTGGTGTTCTAAATTTTGTTTAGATTGAATGTTTAAGAAATGTTCAATTTATATGTCTGTCAGGCAGATTATGAAATACTTCTAGGGTTCTTTCAAGGAAAGACTAAAAATGCCTTAGGAATTTTTCAATAAGATTTAGGGTATAAAATGAATTTGATGAATTAACTTGTTAAAGTGTGTTGAGATAGATATATATGGTATATTTGTATTTATGTCAGATGTTGTAATTGTGTCAAGTTCATGTTCATGATCAAGCTGGTTAAAATCATTCATAAATGACTCCATGCCCTAGGATTAAGCACTGGTCTATTTCCATTAAATCAAGTGACTATCACTATTAAAATTAATCTTTGCTTATGGTCTGGTCTGTATTCACTAAAAGTTATAGTGATCAATCCCTGTAATTTCATCCATGATTAATTGGAATAATTCAGTGATTTCATTATTCTAAGTTAGAAGGGTAATCCCGCCCGAGTTAGTGGGGCTCAAAGTGTAGGAGGTTAAAACCTTGTTTCTGTCATTCTGCATCTTGCCTGGTTAGTATCTGGGATAAATAGAGCAAGCTCCCTAAGAGTATTTTTCATATCAGTAAGAAAAGGAATCAACTGAAAATGGTGACTCTACTAGGGACTTTTATCAAGGAATGCGTGAAAGGTTAGTCTGACAACAACATTCCATAATATAGATTCCTTGGAGTCCAGTTTTTGAAATCACATGTTGTGTATTGCATTTTATTGAGTTATAACCTCAAATATCATTGTCAAAGTGAATTTTTTTTATTTTATTCCCAAAGTTTTTGGGTGGCGATTCTGATTTCTTGGTTATAGTGTTTCCAAGGGGAATACTAGCAGATTAAGTGTGTGAGATTTCATTTTGGACATAATGAGGAACACAAAGGCAAACACAAAGAATCACTCTCAGGTAACATCAGAGAGTGATATTTCTAAAAATTATAGAAGAAATCACTCTAGAAAAGGGGAATCCTCTAATAATACTTCCTGGAAGCCTAGGTCAGTAGGCCCCAGATAGTCATTAGATACTATTCCTAAGAAAGAAATTAATAAACCTTTAAACCCCGAGTCTGACACAACTAGTTATTTTGAGGACATATTTAACCCTAGACCAAAAAATGTATTTCAAGAAAAGGGAGAAACATCCTCCTACTTTGAGGGTATCCCCTATGAGAGGGTTGAAGAGCAAAAGGGAGAAAATCAGGTGAATGTGTATGACTCTTCTAGTTTTGATATTGAGGGAGTCCTCAAAGATAATGACCTTTTGAAGAGGGAACTAGATGAACTGTTACTCCTCAAGAAAAAGAATGATGAGGATAGAGAAGAAAAAGTTATAAATGCTATTACTGAGAGGGAAAACTTAAAGAAGCAAGTTGCTCAGTTAAAATTGGCAGCTCAAGGTGCAAACGAAGGATTTCATGGTTTGAATAAAGAGCTTTTTGGAGATGTAGATATCTCGAGAAAAGAATGCCATGAAAGAGAACATTTTATTAAGAAGGGTGAACCCAAAGATGCAGGTCCTGTAGTGAGGCAAGTTATTAACTATGAAAGTCAAAAATCTCTCAAGCCTCAGATAGTTACATAGAATGTATCAAAAACTAATGCTAGGCAAATAAAGGTTGACAAAGGAAAAAAAAAGATCACTGGCATTAACTTTTCTCAACCTAAAATTGAAGAGGGTATATCTCAGAACATATTTTCACTTGATATGGAATTAGAAAGGGCAAGAAAGGCCAAAGATGATATTGCAAAACAGTTGGAAAAGGCTGAATTAGAAGCTGCTGCTATAGAGATGAAAAAAAGGATTGCCTTCTTGAGTTCCATGACTAGTCCCAATATGACAAATAATGCTACTAATCAGGCCATCCCTATATTTAATTCTAATGTTCAGACCAATAATTCCAATACAAATACTCAGACATATAGTACAGCTTAAGGGGCTGCATCACAATTAGGAGTAAGTGGACCTAATAGAAATATTGGCCTCCATAATGTGGGCATTGGTCAGAACATTAGTAGTATTACCCAGAATGTTGGTCAGAATATGGGCTCTAATTTTCAAAGAAGACCTATTCATCTAGAGAGATATAGATAGTTATTCTTTGATGGTATCCCTGGCCAACCAAACCTTATTCCTAATGAGGTCAGAGATAAGATTCCTAAGTTTAGTGGGAATAATGCCATAACTGGTGAAGAACATCTAAAAGTATTCTCGGATACAATGAATGATTATGAGATTGGAGATGAGGATGCTGTAATGAAATTATTTGTACAATCCTTAACTAAGGATGCAAGAGATTGGTACCGGGGTTTGCCTGATCATAGTATCTATTCTTTGGATGAATTTGTTAGAAGTTTCAAAGAGCAATATAGTGACAAGATAAATTCTGGTTTTATGTTGAATGAATTCAATAGCTTGAAAAGATTCACTAATGAGGGCATTGTTGAATTTAATGTAAGATTTTAGAAGGCTATGTATAAGTTGTTTCAAGTATTGAGACTGGATGAAAATGTGTGTGTTACTACCTATTGTAATGCTTTGGATGGAAAAACAAATTATCTACTTAGGGATAAAGACCCTCAAACCATGAGAGAAGCATACAAGTTAGCTATAAACATAGAAAGCAATAGAAGGGCTTCTGGAAAGCTTGGTAAATGGGATGACAATAGACTCTGGAAAGAGTAAAAAACACAGCCTAATAAAATCCCCAAGGAAGAAGATAAGATAGACGCATTGGTAACTGTGGTGAAAGATCTTGCTGCCAAGGTAGTCAAGAATGAAAAGGGATTTAAAAATAATAGGCCATAGTACCAAAGACAGGATAAACCTTATAGACTTCAAGATTTCCCTTATAAAACTCAGTGGAAGGATGGGAAACTTGTGTCAGAAGAGCATAATGATCCCAAGAACAAAGAGATTCTTGATCCATTAAAAAACAACAGTGCCCATAATGTGGAAAATACTCCTTGGTGCATAGCCTACAATATGCCTCATTCCCCGTATTAATGTGCAGTAGCTCAGGGCTTGGTGGATCAATGTGAAAACATTGGGACACAAGAAAGTAAAGGTGAGAAGAAGCCTGCTGTAAATATGTGTGCACTTACTATTGAAGATGACAATTGTAGTTTAGAGGAAGAATTAGAAGAAGATATTCCAGTCACAATAAAAAATACAAGTACCAAGTTAGAACATTTTCAACTTGGAATGCCTAATAAAGAAGAGATAAGATTTTTAACCATTGCTGCTGTTACACAAGCAAGAAGTTCATACCAGCTCAGGAATAGAAAAGTTGATCAAAGTGGGAAACAACCTAATTCACCTATCATTACAGAAGTTATAAATGAGGAGGTTAAAGAAAGCAAAGTTACTCCTTCTCATGACCAAAAAATAAGACAGTTTAAAGAAAGTAAAGGTAAAATGTCTTCTGACAGTGACGTGAGTTTCCCAACTTTTAATATGAAACAAGCTTTATCTCAGATGAAAGTTTCTGTTCCTTTGCTTGAGATGTTTAAAATTAAGGAACACCAGGAGGTAGCCTTTTCATTTCTTTCTAACTTACCTGGTGTGCATGACAATACTGTTTTGAATGATGAACTGAAAGGTAAGCATGAAGAAAAAGATAGGGTCCCAATCTGTTTGGGAAATATAGTTATTCAAGAGCCAGATCAGATTGATCCTTTTTATGTTACATTGCTCACAAACAATATGTTGCTAAAGAATTGTATGATGGATTCAGGAGCTGCTGCTAATGTAATGACTT